>VMRN01000163.1:477387-530266 GCA_010277015.1 Poeciliopsis turrubarensis | reverse complement strand
CTCGTGTGGCAGAATAATTTCCGTACTTGACCTGTTTTTGTTTTGTTTTGCGCTTTTTTTCTTTTGAAATCGACGGAGAAATCTGAAGGTCGTTGGGGTCACAGTCAGCCATGTCTGTCACAGTGGAGAAAAAGTTGCATGTGCTTCATCTGTTTGTTGGATATTGATTAAATCGAATGGACATACTACGTTGTTAGTGTCGTTCTAAAAATGGAGAGCTAAATTGCTTTTTTATTTTATTTTTTTTATTTTGACTGACGGCATAAAAATAAAGAAAAAAGAAGAACAACAAAAACCTCTAGCGTGACGAGTGGAAACATGTCCACCGATTCCTGTGAAATTTGGGTTTCTCTTGTGCCGGGCATCAATCCCAATAATAATAATAATAATAATAATAATAATAATAATAATAATGATGATAGTAATAATAACTAAAAAATATAGTGCCAGCACTTAAGTGTTGCCTCATCATCCACCAGAGAGTCGGACAAAATGCCAAGACTTTGACCCCCAGCAGAGCCAGGATCAGCCAATTCTTTCAGCCGCCGGATCTGATGACGGGACAGAAAATGCGAGGGAACAATCTGTTCCTCCAGCTGACTGTGAAGCTGCCCACTGTGAGCAACCAGGTGCTTCAGGTCCTAAAATATGCATTGTGTCATTTCTGCCTCGTTTGCCTTATGTTAAAAAGGTAGCGATAATCTGATTATACGGTAATTTAGGAACAGGGCGTTTGTTAACTTTTGGGCGTTTCACATAAAATCGAGTCACATCTGAAACGGCTCGATGACAAACGTTTGTTTCTGACACGTCTGTCAGATTTTGCAACGTATGCCTGTGCCTTTTTTTTTTTTTTTTTTTCTTTACAGTTCCAAGTTTTAATATCCAGCGGTCCCTCAGCGGAGCACGCAGTAATTAACTACAAACATCAGCACGGAGCAGCTTGGATGGCATATTGAAATTTTAGATTGAAAGTTCAAAGCAATATTGTGCGATGTGCTTTCATGGGAGTCTGACTAGAAGTCGATTTGTTCGGAGACCCTGACGCGGTAACGCCTCATTATGAGAGGAACCAGGACTGCCGTCCGCCTCCCTGTTGGGCTTCCTCCGGAGAAAACTGGCAGCCAATCACAGGCAAGCTTGGATGTTATATATCTTCATAGATCTGATCAGAGGCATTGATGTAATCCTGTAACCTCAAGGTGGGTGGGGGTGGGGTGAATTTTCAGCCAGCAGCATGATTTGAAAGTATATTTAAAGAGTGTAGTTCAGATTATGGGCATGTTAAAGTGTTCAGAGTTTCTTCCTCCTTAACTAGACTGTTAAGAAAAACAGACACTTTAAAACGCATCAAATCTGAACGTGACTTTGTCAGAGAAAAAACCCGGAATCAAAATCCTCGCATGCATGTCGACGTCAGCAAATGTTTCAGTGTCGACACTTCTTTGCGAGTGTTTGCGCAACATCTCTCAAAAGGTCATTGTACCTGTAATTCGCAGGGTTTACGTTCGAGACTGGGCGTATTTGAAGGTGAAACAATTCAGTGTGACCCGCTGTCATTTTAGCAGCCCGGTCAGAACCGACCAGGTGGAACAACAAAAAGTCCATCTGGTTGGTGATAAATGTCGATTTGCGCTACACTCTGAGACTCTGACTCCATCGGTCACATATTTATGAGACCTCACGTACGAATTAGCAAATTCAATCCGAGATTACCATGTTGAGATTCCAGTCCAGGAGTCTGGCGGTGTCTCGAAGGGTCCACAGCAGATCGTGTTGCCCCAGTGATATTTCTTAAATTGTTTTAATATTAAATATCGAGTCTATTGTTCCACAAAGTGCTGAACCTCTTACAAAAACCTGCCTGCACGGAGACGTTCACGCCTAACCATCGGGGTGGTTTTTATTGAAATACGCATTTGTTTTCTTCTTGAAATTGGCAGGTTGCCATTGAGCAAATTTATTTTCGCCTTTCCAATTTGCGCAACTATACGGTCACTGGAAACGCAGCTGGAGGCGGGATGCCTCCCCTAAAATTGTGCGCTTCTTTAAAAAGTGTGTTAATCAAAGGGTCGGTACAGCTTGATTAAAATGCACAGAACATTAAAACACCAAAGCATCTAACCTATCCTTCCTTTGACACGTTTAACTTCGACGATGGTGTTTATGGCACATTGCAACTTGTAGCATTGAAAATACAAAACTCTACATTTTGCTGCGTCCTCGGAGTTTAGGCATCTTTGCGTCTCGTCAAAACTCCTTGCAAAGTTTGGGCAGAGAAAATATCTGAAAGGTGACTCCTGTTTTTATGTGATACGCAGAAAAGAAAAGAAGAAAGAAGAGAGAGAAAAAAGAAGTGGCTGTCATGAAGAAAAAGAACATTCTCCGCGCTAAAAACTCTCATAATGCGAAGCCATTCTTGCACCGGAACACCTACTGTCTCCCAACAGAGAAACAAAAAGGGCTTTCTGTCACCAAATCCTTTTTGAACAGTTGGAATTTAATTAAAGTTACTATTTAGGTGAACTCAGCGCTGCTCCTGTAAACCAGATGCAAATGTTTTCCTCCATTTCAACACAGCGGCGAATGCGAAGCATCATCCTGCGCTATGAAATTTTACACAATTACACAAAGGCTCTCGGGGATCTCGGTTTCTTTTCTTAGGTAATTCAATTGCTTGAATGTGGAGCAAGTCAGCAGAGACTGAACCTGTGGCAGCAAAACAAACATTGAGCAACGACCCATTATCGTTTCGTCGGCTTCTTCTTTGTCCACGAGTCCTCCCTGAAAACGTTTGTGTGCATTTTTAAAACACTAGGACAATGTTTAAAAAAGAAAATGAAATTTTTTTTTAAATCCTGCGTCCCGCGCCAGACGCCTGCAGTCAGATGATTATTCGTCACGGACCTGAATGTACGTCCCTGTTTCTGCTAATATATAGCATCAAATTTTAACAAACAGACTAGAACTGGGTGTTAGGCCTGTCACAATAAACAATAAATCAATTCATCGCATGATAAATAAAAAAAATTATAATTTTCATTGCTTGATTTATTGTATTCTTTTTTTTTCTTTTTTTTTTTTTTTTTTTAAAAAAAAAAAAAATAATAAAATTTATTTTTTTTATTTTTTTTTGTTTTGGTCTGAACTATGCCTTTTTTTTTTTTTTGAAAGATAATGTTGTCTACAGACACTTTACAATTTTTTTCTACTTGTTGTTTCTGCTGTTTTCTTCATTTTTCTTTGGATATTCCAAAGTAGAAATTAAAGTTTATTGACATCGGAGAACGTGTTCTTGCATTTTTATGCCCTAATTACTATTATATCACCTGAAAATGTTCTCAAAGCAACAATGTTGTCGTTTATTGCGAGAAGTTCTGGGGCAATTTATCGTTCGGGCAAAATTTGTTCTTGTGACGGGCCTAGCGGGTGTGTAGGTTTGAAATGACTTCGCCGTACTTTATCGCTGAGCCACACAGAGTCCAAACTGCACATAAAATGCTGAGTACAGTCCTCACAGATTCCTTAAGTTTTTGTCGCAGTAACATGCTCGGCAAACGCATTTGGCTGTCAAAGATAACCTGAAAAAATGTCTGACGCACTATAAAAATGCGGCATGAAGAAGTTAAAAAAAAAACATAGTGAAAGCCTTTCTCCCATGTCGCCTAACTGTCTGCTGTTAACTTTGTGTTTTCTGGACCCAAGCATTATACATTACACAGCATAAATGTGGTGAAAAGCTCAAAGAGCGTTTAAAAGGAGAAGAACCAAGGAAGGTTCAGGTGAAACTGCTCTAATGTAAACTTTTCTGTCCTTCTCCTGTGAACTTTGACACCGGGTCAAACGGCTCAAAACGTCGCACGACCTTCAACGAAGCACCAGAGAGGTTTTGGTCAGCAAAACGTACTGTGCCTTTAAGTTAAAATGTGTATTTGACTGTATTTGTTTTATGTTTAATTCAGCAGAAAACATTAAAAAAAAAAAACACAAAAAAAAAACAAACAAAAGCACAGCTATCTGGACGGAGGCTTTGCTATTTATTTGAGGCAAACCTTTTAGTGACACACTTGGTATTTCTCATCTCATTATTGGAGCTGATTATAATTCATACGCTATATTAAATGTCAGAGAAAGGCCACGGATTGTTATGCAAATGTTGAGAATAAATGTGTTCTTTCATTCACATTGCATTTTTCATTTCTCCCGCTCTCTGCAGCTGAGTGAAAAGAAACACAAATAACAATCGAATACTGTTATTAAAAATATGAAAAGATTCCCGGGACATAATTATCTTTTAAACTGTCCAAATATGGCACAGTGGGACAGGACTGTACAGCCAGTCTGCCACTCACACAATGTGAGGCTGCAGAGTCTCCTCTCGAAATCAGCCAGGAGTATTTTTCACCAGTCAGGGGGGGAACAATATATAATCCAGCTGTGGACGGCATGGAGCAGAATAGTCCTTTTGCGTACGGTCTGTAAACAATACCATGCAAGGTGTCCGTATTTGTAAATCTGATTCTGATTAACACCAGCTACGAACCTCACCGCACGTCACAGATGTTCTGCCTTGAACGAAATGCAACACGGGAACGAGGGAGGGGCTGCTACACAAAGGGCGATCTCGTGAAGTCATGATATCGGCCACGAAGGGCCCGGGAGCATGCTGGGAGTCTGACGGACCGCCGCCACGAGAGGGACTCATCGCGTCCAGACGAGGTTTATTTCAAAGAAAAATAAATAAACACGTCTTACAAAAGGATAGCAGACATTTAGACAAAGAAGAGCAGGATCGATCTAAAACATGTCATACAGCAGCAAACAAAAACTGTGCATGAATTTGAATTTCACCACCAATTTAGCTCCAGGTCAATGAAAGCTCAGTTTATTTGTATAATGCATTTCAGCAGCAGGGCATTTCAAAGTGCTTTACATGATGAAAGGTTCAACACTATGTTGCTCGAGACATCCCAGTTGTTGTTATCATTATCATTATTATTATTATTATTATTATTATTATTAGTCTACTCTAAATGGATGATTTTTTTCAGCCTTGATTTAAAGGAACTGAGTGTTTTAGCATTTTTGCAGTTTTCTGGATGTTTCGTCCAGATAAAAAAACTCAATGCTGCTTCTCCATGTTTAGATCTGATTCTTGGGATGCAGAATAAATGAACCAGAAGACTTGGCTGATCTGGCAAGTTTGTAAAATGACAACAGCAGATAAACGTATAGTTTCTCAAGATCGTGCTAGAACATCCGTCCTTAGAGCCCGAAAATGTCCTTGCGGTGATAGAAGGCCGACTTTGTAACTGCTTTTATGTGTCTGGAAGTTCAGGTCAGACTCCATCACTACACCCAGATTTCAGGTCTGACCACTATTTTCTGTCTGTAACATTTAAAGCCGAAGGCTGACTCTATAGATCGTTCCACGTTAGGTCCAACAAGAATTGATTCGGTTTCTGTTTGGCAAAAGAAAGTTATGGCACATCCACACATTAGCTTGACCTAAGAATCTGCTCAATGCCTGAATGGATTCATAGTCAGCTGGTGATATGATAAAGAAGAGCTCTGTATCATCTGCATAGTTATGTTACCTTATTTTATTGCTTGTTTTAATCTGATCTAGCAGGAGCATTTAGATACTAAAAAAGAGGGACACTAAGATGGAGCCTTGGGGTACCCCGCATGTGATTTTTGTCTCCTACTGAAATGAGAAAGTTCCTGTTCTTCAGGCAAGTCTTGTACCAGTGAAGTACTGCAGTTGAGAAAGTAAAGAGAAGATATTCATTGTGTGCTAAAGCGATTAACTGTTATATATATAGTCAATATTTTCTCTGGAATCCCCTCAGTAGCGATGAGCAGAACTCCAAGCATGGTTGTATGAAGGCACGTCCCTCCGTCTGCTGTCCCTTTATCAGATAGTTAGCCAAATATTGATTTCTTTGAGCTTATATATCACCCCCTCTTTCCCTCCCTCATTAAAGACATTGTGTAAATATGCAAATTCAGACGCTGTTAATTATCAGAGCGTCTTCGAAAGTCGGCATTACATGACTTTTCCCACAAACGCGTCGCCTGTTAATTTGGACGCTTTGAAGGGGCACAGATCACCAGCTGAACAAAGATCTCAATAATTAAACCTGTGAAAATTGAAGAGGCAGTGATGAGCAATCTGTGGCTGATCTGGCACTTAATTAAAAGCAGAGTAGGAGCTAACGCCGGGGCCTGTAATTCCGGTGGCGAGATCATTACCCTCAAAGAAGGCAGCAGAAAGAAGTCGCACTTTACAAGCATTGTTAGGTTTCCAAGGTGAAGCAGCAGCGAATAAAATGCCCCTGTGATTTTAATATTCTGTTTTTTCTTGCCACCCCGCAATCATTTCGCATGCCAAATAGATCCCTGTTGTACGCTGAGCACTTTGGGGGATTTCCATTAGGTGTAGTCATTGTAAAAGCTCTTATTTATTTATTTATTTATTTATTTACTGCTTTATGGAACCCACTGCCACATAGTAATACCTAGGTGGACATAAACAGCAACACAAAGCTCTAAGGGGGAAAAAAAAATGTCTTCACAGAGGGATTGTGAGCACGGATGTAAAAATTCAAGACATAAACAGTAAGACGGAAATTAGCATGAAGTATATTATAGCAACACGCTGCTTATATAGAACCCTGATGATCAGTTTTGAATTAAAAGTGATTTTTTTTTTTAATCAACTTAACATTGTACAGAAATCCAGACTTGAATGCCAGTCAAAGGTCGTACTCCATTGTACGTTGCAGTCGGCTGACAACAA
The DNA here is from genome assembly GCA_010277015.1 of Poeciliopsis turrubarensis. Classification (NCBI taxonomy): domain Eukaryota; kingdom Metazoa; phylum Chordata; class Actinopteri; order Cyprinodontiformes; family Poeciliidae; genus Poeciliopsis; species Poeciliopsis turrubarensis. The sequence continues at coordinate 523,464 of VMRN01000163.1, read as the reverse complement.
AAACTCATTTACAGAAGTTCTTGCGGTGGGAGAGTAAAAATAATAATTTCTTAAATAGGAACTGGATTGAGGGGAAATCTTGTGCTTACGGCCCAGGATAATGAAATAACACTGAAAACTTTAGTGATTAGTTGACTCCTGGTCCAGGCTTGGTTCTCTGGCCTGCGTTCTCCTAGGAAGGACAAACTGTGAAACGCGTCTGCAGTGTTGCGTGTGACGAGCCGGCGACCTTCAAACTGCCGACGCGAAAACGCCGAAGCAAAAGCACACAGACTTCGCTGAACAAAGGAGGATTTTATTTCCACATCAGACGATACAGATCGGTGCGTTGAACCGGAGGAATCTCATGCCAAATGTCAGAAGAAGCGCTATTGAGCCTCCGTGGTTCCGTTTCTGGCATTCCCCAACACACGACTCTAACTCTAAGAGCGGTCGAGTCTTAAACATACAGATGCGGTTCACCGCACTTATTTTAAAAATGTATGCACAAACAAACAAAACATTCACTCGGTAGGAACTTCCAGCTGACCTCTGACGACAAAATTAGAAGGTAAACAACGCTTTGCTTTGCATCATTCATTTTTAGACAATTCTGCTGCAATCTGCGTTTATATTTTCCTCGTAATTTTCTACTTTTGTTTGATAAAGCGGCAGATTAATGCTCCAGAAAATGCCGTTTGAAAAATTTCTACAAAATGGTAGAAATATGCTTTGGTCTTGGCTCCCCTCAGGCAAGTTGTTAGCTGAAACCTGCAGGGAACAGAAATCGATTTAATATTTATTCCAAATATGAAGAGGATTATCTACTACAAGTCAGTTACTAAGTGATTATTATCTTTTAACAGAACTGCCACGTTAAAAAAAAAAAAAAAAAAAATTCATCAATGACTCTTTTTGAAAGCCCCATACTTTATGCTCAAAGTACAACTCCCCTTCTCGTTAGCCGCTCGTTAAAAGATCTAACACTAAATCTGAACAGAATTATAGGAACTCAACTGTACGTCATCTGACATTATTTAGAGACCATTAATCTGACGCCCGAAACCAAACCTTGTACTTTTCACTCCGTGTGACTCTGATGCCACGTAACACTAATTTTACAGCTGCCGTGTCTTTAAATGACTGTTAGAGCCGCGATGATGGCAGCAATTAGCACGCGGCACAGATGCCGAGTCGTGTACGCTGGGCCTAAATGTAAAAGCATTGTCAACCCTCATCTCCGACCAGATGTTTGCTTCTCATACAGTCGAGGAAGAGCCCATTAAGTCCTGGGAGCAGCGTGAGCATCAGTGGCTCTCGACAGACGAGTGCAAACAGAATCGGCTCACAAGAAGCTAAGTCGATGGCGATTTGAAAACCGGTGTAATTTATTATTATTATTATTATTAAGGACCGCTACTGCAAATGTTTGGATCTTAATTATTCTATTGCAGAACTAGATGATGAAAATTAACGTTTTTAGCTCGTCAATTTTCCATACATACAATTAAAGGAGCAAACCTCTGAATAATTATCTTTTATATTACATGAGCTGATTTGGATGAGGTCATTTGCAAAACGATTGGTGATCCTGCCAAATTAAGGAAACTAGTGCAAAAAAAAACAAAAAAAACAACCACAAACCCTAAACAATAAAAGTAAAGCACAATGGATGTTTGAATAAAACCTACATAGCGTGTAGCCTATTGCAACAAAACGTTTCCCAATTACATTTGGAACAAAATGATTTCTGTTAAACTGAGAAGTTTATTTTGAGACAATTGGTCGGGACGTTTTGACCTGACCATGTGTCGGTCCTTACCCGGCGAAGAGACATCTCGCCACTCCTTCGGTCCTTATCGTTTCATAAACTGAGTTTTCAAAGCACAGCTGCACAACACACACAGCTGCAGCTTTCAGTTCAGAGCCTGCTTGTAATGTCGAAAGTGCCAAGATAATACTACAAAAACAAAAGTTGATTGAGGATCGTGTCATTTTTTTGTTCACTTAATGATCTGCTAATGAGTGCAGGTAATCTTCTTTAACTACAAATGAACAACATGACTATCGTTTTTCACTTTAGAAGTATGGTAAGTGTGAGAAAACATTTCTCAAGCTTATGCCAAAGATAAGTGACAGAGCTCTTAATTCCTTTGTGTAAAAGACCAAGATTATTAAATGAAGAAATAACAGCTCTGTTACGCTGCGATACCTTCCTGAAGAGGAGCATCAGCTTCGCTATTGAAACCAACAACTTAATGTTCTTCAACAGACAGTACAATGTTTAAGTCCTTTAGTGTAACCCCGTCTCTCCCCTAGACAAAGGCATCAGCTGATCTTTTCTTGCACGCTCTTTCAAACCGTAGCCTTTGAAATGGAATCAGAGGTTCTTTGTTTTTGTAGAGATGAAGCCACTAAAGGACGTTCTGCTGCCGTTTGCCTTTTTGCATTTTACCATTTCCATTACAAGTGGTTGGTTGCAAGACATTGTTGATATTCCATTTATGTAAAAAAAAAAAAAAGAAATATATGTATTTTTTTGCAATTGCGTGTTTCCATTAAACACAAAGCACAATTAAAATGCCACGTGAACATGTTTTTTCATGCGGTAAGTCATTAAAAAACATGCCGTGCCATCGTCCTCCTGTCACTTCCTGTCTTCTTTGTCGTTTTTGCTGTAGTATCTGTGGATCATGTGACTGGTGTGATGTGAAAAAAAAGTTTGTTGCAGTTTTGCAAAATACACTAATTTTGAAACAGTAGAAAACCCACCTCATCCTAGCTTTATAACTTTTGATCACAAAACAGTTTTTTGTTTGTTTGTCTTTTTAAAATTGGCAGGCCCATTAAGAACTTTTTTTTTTTTTTTTTTTTTTGTAATTCCAATTGCCAAAATGATGTGGGAGCTTAACTAGTGACTGCACTGAATCTGCTGATTTCCCTCAGAACATTTCAACCAATATTGAATAATAAACTCAACCTGACTCCACTGTTTGACACTCCGGACCAATTGGGATGCATAAATGATTGGACTGAATTGGATGGACTCTTTCTCTTTTTGTAAAGTGAATTGAGAGGACGTCTCTTTCGCACTGGCTCTTTATGAACAAACTGAACTGACATGAACCAAAATCCCAAACTTGTCTCACCGCGACACACTTTGTAATACTTAATGCTTCGTATTACAAGCACCTTTTCAAATCTGTGCGGACGAGGTTAAACAAATGCTTGGCGCCCTGAACTGTGCCTTAACCTCCCTCTGAGAGACCAAGGTAAAGATGCGCTGACTGCTTACATGCCTTCAGTGTCCTCTCTGGCATAATGAGCTCTGACATTTAGCGCTCCCTCAACTAGCATAGCTGCGTCACTGTAATTAGCCCTGACCTTCCGTCTCCGAGACCAGTGCTGTTCTGACCCCATGTAGCAACTGGTAATGAGATTGGCATTACCAGTTGCCAATGGTAATGCCATTGGCAACTGGCATTACCAGCATTACCTTTTAATCTGACGCTGTGACGGCGTCAGATTAAAAGGCAAATCAACCAATCAGACGCACGAGCGCGGGCACCGTCTTCGCTCCAATGCACAGGTAAAGCAGAGCTAGCTTGCTAGCTTGCTAGCTTACAAGCGAGGTTGAAACACTGCTAGCTTGCTGGCTTTGCAACCTAGCCTGTAGAAAACGCTATGTTTATGAATTAATCTTCTAGTTAATTCATAAAGGGTGAAAGAGGATCATTCAATTAACCCTGAGAACACAATCTTGAAAGGGCGCGATGTTGTTTATCGGGCTGATTTAACTTCCACGTCGACAAACGGTTGGCGAGGTTATGCAGTTTTCCGAATGTAATTCTCAGGGTTTTGTTGTCACCCATAACTGGGTGATTTGAGACTCAAGCACAAAGTTCATGGCCGAACTTTGATGTTTTGTTTTGGGTTTTTTTTCTTTTTTTGTTCCTCTTTGCTGTTATGTTTCTCAATGTGTATTTTTTTTTTTCATTTATGAAATCATTTAACCAGGTGACACTCTACATCAAAACCAGGAACAATTTGCCAGAGCAGAAATCGAGAAAAACTTTAAAAACCCAACTATTTCTGAGAAAATAGTTTTTTTGTTTTTTTTTTTTGTTTTTTTTTTAACAATTGAAGTCTGAAAGAAAGTGCCCCATGATTCAAATGGCAGTTTTGGACATTTTGAGGTGGTAAACATCATGTTAACAGAGTAAATGAGAGTGGAATATAAACTTCTCAGTATATTTCTCACCAAATGGAGGATGCGCTCACTGTCGACTGCGGACCAGAGAACTTTGGTCTGATCTGAAAGAGCAACTTCTTCCACATTTGCTCTGTTATTTGGATTGTGTTAAAATTCAAAATTTCTTCCAATAATGATTTTCTCCTGATTTACTTTCTAAAAACTTAATCTTTTGATTTTTGCATTACAAAATGACTGTATCTTTGAGACGTTCAAGTGATACTGAATACTTCAATATGTTCTCTGTGCCCTCATATCTGAATGCAAATACTTACACTTAGCACAATCAAGTAAGTATTTCACCTTCAGTTATTACAAAAATGCTTTAAATATCAATTATGTCTTCATAAAAACTTGACATTGTAAATTCAAAATCAGGCCTCTGTCTCTTTAAAAACTCCTGCTCTTTCTGAAACTCTGCTTCCAGGAAGTCTTCTCAAATTCGCCCCTCTTTTAACCCTTCAACGTTTTTTTTCTGCAAAATAAAAAAAATAAAAAAGAAGTAGAGCTGTTCTGCCATAGTAAGGGTTTGCTATCAATTTTATTTCCTCCGTCTTTCAGACGTATCCCCATTTCTTTCCGTTTTTTGTCGATAAACCATTTTTAAATATACATCTTTCCTGTTTGTTTGAGCTCCAGTTCCCTACCTGATTTATCGCCGTTCGCCAGCAAAACAAGTACAACTTTAATCTTAAAATAAATAAATCAATCAATCAAATCAAATCCCCCACGGGCACCCCTGCTGTTCCAATGTGCTTCTGAATGATCGTAAGAATTAGGCGTAATGGACTGCGCTGGAACCACGCCAGGATGATTGTTGGTAGAGGGGCTGTATGGAGCCCATGCCATTAAAGCGCTTCACACACGAACTACTGTGCAGCTGATTAAGCCACATGGCCTCTTCCCAACTCACTGCCGTTCTGCTAACCCGTCTCACGGAGCGACAAAACGATACGTAACGCATGACCTCAAATTGGGGAGCATCGCATTTACAGTCGTCATGACATTAAGGCCACTTAAGGTCACCTTCTCGGTACGAAATCCAGTCTTGAAAGCCAAACGGTTCAGTTGTCGGAGCTTTTAGAGGCGAGGGGTATTCTGCAGGAACGAGTTCGCCTTTCGTATCCTACCTGGGAGTGGGGCTCCGACGCGCCTCGGTGCCAGTCACCAGCCATTAGCGCTTGGCGAGCTCGCCTTCGAGCATTTCAATGTAAAACTGACATTTAGAAGAGAGCAGATGACGCTATTGACACTTGGATAGGCGGTAATTAGCTACCCCTTTAGGTTCCATTGTGCGAGGCATTTCATCACTAAATGTCAATTATCATGGCAGCTCTATTCAGCGAGTAACCTTCAGTTATCACTGTAAGCATTAAAGAGAAAAAGGGATACCTTTAAGATTAAGCTGACTTTATCCCCATGCTGACAGGTCCCTTTGACTGCGCCTGGCGACGCGGGATAATGTGGCGTTCAGATATCCGGGGGATCCACAAATGAAGAATGCCATTTAAGATCACCCTATGACGATGAAATATACTGTCCACAAATATGTGTGGAGATACAAAACAAATTAAACAGAGGAGTGCACTCAAAGACAATAGCGGTAGATTTCTCATAAACGGCCCAGGAATAGCGACAAACTTTATATTGATCCATTTTCACCCGAAGATGCATTTGTCAAATAAATCAATAGATCTTTTTTTTTTTTTTTTTTTTTCTTTTTCACTGAATAAACAAGCGAAAATGATTATTTCTTAGCTAAATCGCCATCGGTCATTTGCTCAATATTTAAGCTCGTGTCATTTGTCGCGTTTATTCACCTCAAAAATCACAATGACTGAAGAGTGGTGAGCTGCAGTCTGAGCAAAGTGAGTGGTCTGCAGCTGTGAGAGCCCACGGACCCAGAGGCCGTGTGTTTCCATGGCAGTGAAACACACACATGGACACGCATTGGGAACATGGGATGGAGGGTATGGCTTTAGGATTTGAGGCTCTTTCTCTCACACACACACATGCACACGCATCCTTGTACTTCTATGCAAACTGGGGACTTTGTATTGACTTCTATTCATTTTAGTAACTGCATTTGCGCCCAATGTAGACGTCCCCTGTTATTCTTACCGCTACCAGTCTGTGCCTAGAAATGTAATTCACATCTGACCTCGAAATCTAACTAGTAGAGCAAAGTAGAGGTGCAAAAAAAAAAAAATCCTCCTTTTCCTCTCTCTTTATTGGAAAATGTAGTGGAAATGGTCCTCTTGATGTAGTATATAGAAGTACACACACACACTCACACACACACACCCACGCATACATTTACCCTTAAAGGTTGACATGGCTGTGGTGCAGCAGAATGAACATTGGCACCATTTTGACCAGCCCCTTTGGGAAAGCACTCTGCGTGACCTTCTTCCTCCGGTAAAATACAAACTCCAGCTCTATCAGACGTTCTGCTGCACTCAGTGTGATGATTCTGCTTCCGACAAGCTCTGAGTCAAGTCTGGCCTCAGCACTTTATGGAACGTAAACACAACTGGACCTCGGACTGAAATCAAAGGCTCGCTCGCCCCAGACTCTGTTCATCCTCAAGCCTATTTTTGGATTTACTTGATGCGAACATAAGCATGAAAACAAACAGAACGGAACAGACTTTCGGGTTTTTTTTAGCTGTTAATGTCATCACAATGAAAAACATAAAAGACTAACTCTGACAGTTTTATTTTTTGTGTGTGTGTGTGATTATTAGACTGTAAAATCCACAGAAGAGACACTATGGGAAAGCGAGACGATGAGACCAAAGGAATGACTGCGCCTCGTACAGACAAAGGCGTCACCATCACGCTGTCAGAGGAAGCATAAAAAAACAGCTCCCAATAATTACACTAGTTAGCATGACGTGACACTCGGTTATATTCGAGCCGGTTTGGTTTTATTAGGCTTGTTGCTTTTCGTAGCGCGCCTTTGTTGGACTTCAGTGCTCTTTGTCAGGTGAGTCCAAAGTGTCCCGGGGGACATTTGTGGCTGACTTCGCGCAGCCTCCCCAAATGCAGTTTGAAAATGACGTGACAAAAGATTTTAAAAATGACACGTTGCCGTTTTTAAAATGCAAGGCCTCCCTAAAAAAAAAAAAAAAAACGTCCCACCTCGCCAACGATGACTACTGGTGGTCTTAGCCGTCAACATAACCCTTCAAATCTGACAGGTACGTGTGAAATTTTAGAGATAAAGGCTTTGCTATCAATAGGGCGACTGGAAAACAAATTCCAAAGGCATCACATTTCACCGGCCAATAGAAAGTTTGAATTAAAATCGCGAGGGAGATGGAAGTAGGTCTGTGCCCTCAGGTGTTGCAAAATTGATCCCCGAAAGAAACCGAGAACTAGATGCATTTTTTTTTTTAATACAGCAAACATGCAATGACTAACATCCATTTTGAAAACAAAAGAGTACTTTATCAGCTTGATTTGATTTATTTTCTTGACCTGCGAGTTATTTTAACTCTGTGACTTTGGTGACAAAACGTTTGGACCTTCCTGCTCCGTTATGCAGCGTTCGGTCATCGAGCGACATCCCGAGCTTCCAGCGCCGGGTTTTTCCTTCCTTTTCCGTCTGCAACAGTCAGAGAGAGGTGACTAGAAATCACCCAACTTTCCACACTGATCCCTAAAGGACGACGCCTCAAATGAGTCTGTGGACACTGATAGCTGGCAGACGGGGCGGAAATGGCTTTTTGCGCCGCATGACACCTTGGCTTTTTTTTCTCGTCTTTCTCCTTGATGATTGAGGTTTTTTTTTTTCCCCCCCAAGATGCTGAAACGATACATTTTGTTGTGTCGCCACATAAATGCTATTTACAGACCAGATACAGTGACACTTAACCATAAATGATGGGCAAGTTTAGATATTCACGAGCAAATATAAATATCAGAGACTTGGAGCTAAACAGAGCACCAGAGGAAATATGTGAAAAGCTGGTCAGTGTTAACAAGTAATGCCAGTAAAGATTTTCCCATCGTTTGTCGTTATTATGATGTACTCACATTCTCTCCAGTTATTTTAAAGGAAAATGTATTGTTATTCTGCAGTTTCATTTTTTTTTTTTTTTATCCATGTAAATTAAAATTCAGAGGCCGACCCAACTTAGCTCCTCTTTGCCGTGGTAGGTGGAGATGACAACCTTGGTGTTGAAGTGAAGGTTAAAGCCTTAAAACAGCCATAATACCAGCGCTGTGTCGCCGCATGCACAATGCACCTTTTGTGTGCGAGACTGCCACTTTTCATTTAATCAGCCTCTCTTTTGTGAGGACGGAATTACCCTCGAGAGCTTTCCTGACAAAACCTTCATATTCCGGAGCAAATTAACGACAGAATCAATCCCTATTCTGAAGGCGCGCCGCGACTGCAGCGCACTTCAGGTAAGGTGAGCCAGCAGAAGGTACGTTTGTTTCCATTCGAAATTACAAGCCAGTGTGGCTGGTCTGATGTTTTCACTGTTAATTCACCATTTGGTCCATACAGAGCAAACATCGGACTGACAAACAGAGGCACTGATCTGCAAAATAACACATGACCAACCCGGGAAGAGCACTAACACCAGGAACAAAACAAAAAAAAAAATCATAAAACAAAGAAAAAGAGCATTAAAATGGATAAAACACAAACAAAAATGTTATTGTTTTCAGCTCATGTGGGTTTGGATGCTTTTTTTTTCTCTGATTTTTATTGTTATTTTCCTTTTCTCTAATATTCCCTGTTGTAATCAACCTCGGGTTTCACAGACACTTCAGCGGGGGAAAAAAAGACATAGAAGAAAACAAACAAAAAAAATGGTCTGATTTTTTTCTGTACGTTTTAGCATTACTGTGAAACGTCTGCAGAATCCGTTTTGCACAAATTTTCAGCAAAAGCTTCACAGTTTGAGGTTGTAAAGTGACAAAATGTGCACAGAAAAATTTACCTTTTTTGATGTTTTTACAAGGCGCCATTTAAAAAGTAAATTAGGTCCTTAGAACTCGGCTAATCTCAATCGCACAACCCGCAGTGTCGCCTTGTGGCCCCTTTGCTTAATGTAACGTTATGCAGAGCTACTTGGCCAACTGTTGCACGGCCAGCCGAGGGAAATTAATCACACAGTAATAAAAATGCAAATATTACGAACAGACGCTCACAACAAAGGAACAACAACAAACGTCCTGTCTTTGACTTTCAGTCAGCCAAAAGGAGAAGTGTTCAGAACTCGTCTTAAAACAAAACGTGCATAAAAAAGCTGCAGCCATGGAAGTGAAAAGGCAGCAGGTTTGCAAGAACTGCCTTCGTGGGTCGAGAGGGAACACTGCTGCCCGGCTTCCCTTCGCCAAAACAGTCCTCCTCCTGCCACGAGTCGTCGCGTGAATCTTCTGCGCGTCGGTGCTCTTCTGGCCGCGTATTTATCCAGACGTGTTGCTTGTTTGTGAAAGTGCGCGGGCACGGTCCAAGTGCCTCCCGTGGTCCCAGCAATCCCCCAAAGCCTCGGCGGCTGCCAGGCTCATCCAGGCCGCGTCTGTCAGAAAACAGCCCTGTGGTGAAAAGGGGCCAAAACTCACCCTCTAATGGGCCCCAGGATAATGATTACTTTGACTGATGGCATAATGAGGGGCCTTATAAATATGCATGGGCCACAAGAGGTAATAATACTGCGGATTATTAAAACTTTGGGGTTAGAGGTCAGGCTAATGAGACGAGGCTGCAGGGAGAGCCGCGTCCGCCGACACGGGGGCACCGAGGTGGGCCGGGTGCCGGAAACACGGCTTGTTCTCATGTCACCCGGCAGTAAACCGGTGGAATCCTCTGTCATGTGTGCATAAACTGTGGGGGGGCAGGGGGGCAAGAAAAAGGCATTTCTGTTGTTGTTTTGATGCCAGACATAAGTTTTAAAATCAAATTAATGTCGCTAGATACATATCACAGGACAAAGTTGTGCATATCGGTGAAATGGAGGGAGGCTGATAAATTATTGGGCAATAATAATCCAAACGAAGAGCCATTTGTTGCAATCAGCAGCAGAGAACAACATTTTGCTGCAATTACAATTGCAAGGGTTTTTTTTTTTTTTTTTTTTAGGTGTGTCTCAGACAGAATATTTGCTCATCCATTATTGCAAGGATGACCGGATGCAGAGTATCTGTGTCGATCCCTTCTTCTTTCCTGCTTTCCTCTTTTTCTCTCTCTTCCTTGTTGTTTTACATCCCATTTTTTCTTTCCTATATTCTCTTATTCTTCGTACCACACTTTCTTTCTTCTCTCCACCTTCCTTGAAATGAGTTATTCTGTCCTTTTATCGCTTCCTTGTGTCCTACCTGCCTTCCTTCCCTTTGTTTTTCTTTGTCCTTTCCTTGTTTTTGTCTCTTTCCCCTTGCATGCGCGTGTCCTGCATCCAGTTTCTTTCCTTGTTTATGTGCCGTTACTGTTGTGTCATGTCTCTCCTCTGCTTTCCCTTAACTCTGATGTTCTTTTTTTTAAATCTTACCTTCCTCTTTTTTTTTTTTTTTTTTTTTTTTTTGTTAGTGCACTGTTAGATATTTCAAATTTAACTTGAAATTAAGTTATCTGTCCTTTAAGAATTTGGTAGAGGATATATAGGAATCCTGTTTCACAATCAAGAACATTATGGACAACCGAATCCACTTCATGTGGACTGTCAGAAAAACTCCTTCTTCAGATTTGCTGCAAACTCCACAGTCTATCTGCAATAACTCTCTCAAGAATTTTGAATTATTGAAATAAAACATTTAATTTCCCTTTGGGATCAATGTGTTGATTTTTTTTTTAATCTTTATTCCAAAACCAATAGATAGAAATGTGTAAAGTTACATAACTAGTATATAACCGGAGGGCCACCTGAGGCTAATCTTCAATAAAAATAACTTCAGCCACAATGTATCAACTGCTACCAATATTACTTTTTAACGTCAACAGATGCAGTGTTTGGAACATTTTGACTTTCTGTTTAGCTGTTAACGCATTTTCTCTGCTGACACACACACACATGCACACACACACGCACACACACACGCACACACACACGCACATTAGTTCCACGGTTCCCGGGATCTACTGGGAATTCAGTGACAGAACACTTCTGGTGGGTCAGAACGGTTTCTAGGGGGGAGGGAAAAAGCTGTCATGCACCGAGCGACAATTTTGTGCCCACATTCCCCCCGGGGGAGAACACTGCAAATGCTAAACACGGACGAGAGCAAGTGCCCGGATTGCAGTTAAAGCCGGGATTGTCTCGTGTTAAAAAAAAGAAAAAAGAAGAAGAGGAAGGAGAAGAAAAGCCAGGGCTTGGCTCGAGGAGCTGTTTATTAATTCATGACTGAGTATGATTGGATACAAGGAACAACCTTTCTCCATAAGCCTGCAGAAGAGGTCATGTTTACCTCCGACGGAGAAGGTTCCGGTGCAATATTTTCGTGATGTTGCCGTTTACGTAAACTTCAGTAAAGGCAAAAGAGAAAGAAGGGAGAAAAAAAAAAAAAAACTTGCATGTGGGCGTAAAGGCAGGTTATATGTGCCGAGCCGGAGATGAATTCAATAACCCAGCTTAGGATGATCTGTAAATATTGACTCCATGTCTGCTGGCTTTCACTTTGCACTGTAATACAGAAGCACAAACCGTAAACCGAACAGGCTAACAAAGATGTCGTTTCCTGGATTTACCACTCAAACTAAAAAAAACAAAAAAACAACCCAAAAACAACAACAACAACAACAACAAAAATACGCCTAATTGGTTCAAATCATTTGGTTAGAACACAATAAAGCCGGGCGATAAATCACCAGCGACGTGTACGGTGAGAGAGACTTGAAAATCAACTCAATGAGCTGAGCTCTGTGAAGTGACGTTCTGGTCCTTGGCGCGATTCTTGCTGCTGAATTTGAGTCACAGACGTGTCAAACTTGGACTGGACCACTATTTTAAAACAAATCCCTTAAAACACAACATGTGATCGGTGAAATCCTTCCCACATGAGCTAAAACAAAGAGAGAAGGGCTTCTTAAGTACCTCGCTAGTAACCCTTTAAGGTCTTCTCATCGTAGCAGGTGAGGACGGAAGAGGACAAGCACCACTGAATGACAAAAAAATAAATAAACAAAAAAATTGACTTTTTTCCCCCCCAGAATTCTGAGTTTAATTTCCTGGGATTAAAGTCAGAAATCTGTTGTTATTGGAGTTGTTTTCAGTCGCCCTCATCTTTTTCCGGCGCCGAATGTGCCCTCACACGAGCAATAATTAGCGATCATTTGTGGCGTGCGGAAATGAAATCAAGAATATCGCTCCGGCGGCGTGTCCACCTTCACCTGGATCGCACCCACATGCGCCACATCTCATCTCATGCGCATGGAACGGCCTTTAACGTCATTTTCACAAAATCTCCTTAAACTAAAGGATCCCCAGCTGCCACTCACTCTGACTTTGCCTCTGTAGGAACAGTAAATCTTTCACATTGTGTTAATCAACTCTTGTCTTTTTTTTTTTTTTTTTTTGCATGAAAAGACAGCGGTGTTCATCCTGCCAGTTCAACCTCTGACTCTCTCTGACTGACACTGACGGTTTCGCTGAGGGAAGCGATAACCAGAGACTTCCACCCACCGCCACCACAGATTCCTAATCCTGTCTGTAAGCTCTTCGCTGCGGGGCGTCCTGACCGCTTATGCCACCCATACTCTTAACCCCTGCCTCCAATTGTACGCCGGTTTGGCGCATGAATCATCAGTGTAGGATTTATATGGAGTGAGTCATATGAGCAAAGGGATGCCCGTTGCACTCTGCGAAGGATGCGTCGGTGTAGATTATTTGCAATATGTGCGGTCGTTTTTTGGAAAAAAATAAAAAATCCAGAAGACGTGTGATTGCTGGAGCAGAGAGCAAAAGATTAAAGTTTTCATCTCATCGTCTGGGGGTAAAAGAAACAGAAAATATCCCCATCATGGTATTCTTTTGGATTGACCCCTTAGCTTAGCTCTGAAATTGGAGGATGCGAAACGTTCCTCATTGGCTGAATGACCCCAGCTTTATGTAAACACAACATTTAAATATATTAGTAAAATCCTTCAGCTTTAGTGGACATATTTGACGGGAGGAAGTGCAGAGAGAGTTAAGCTCGCATCGAAGCCGTCCCACTATTTTCAGGGTTTATGTTCTGAGATGCAGATTGGAGACATAAGCAACTGCCAAGAGTTGTCGATCATTCAGCAGAACATTTTCTTTAAACTTGAACAGACCAGGAACGACGCAGCGCACGTGGGTACAGTTTGTCTAGACACGTTTCAGAGGCATTAAATATTCAGGCTTTGTGGATTTTTGCAAAATTCTCCTGAGTCTGGAGGGATTTCAGTTCTGATCCAGATCATATAAATCAGTCAGTCGGTTTTATTCTTCTTGTGTTCTGTTTCTTTTGAAATTCGTTATAGCCACACATTTCCGCTCAGTTCGGCTTTTGAAACACAAAGACGCGACGGAAGAACCTAAAATCAGTGCTAATTTGACCATTTTTAAAATAACAACCCACTTTCCTATCAATCTACGGAGAGCCCCCACCCAAAAAAAAACAAACAAACAAAAAAAAAACGTTTGGTCAAAGAAATATGTATTTGTGAATTTTGATATATGAGGGTAGGATCTTTGGGGGTTACAAACACATTGTCTTCTAGGTGTGGAGGAGTTAAAACAAAATGCAGAAATGTGTTTCAACACTTCATTGCATGTCCCTCCATCCATCCATCCATCCATCATATATGGGATACTTTTATTTAGATCGACTGAAAAATAAGGATAGATTCTCCCTCTCTTTTCTCCATCACTCACCATCAGCTCCTCCTCCTCCTCCTCCTCCTCTCTGTCTCTCTTCCTTTTTTGTCCTCCTTCCCCCTGCCGGTCTCCATCCCACTTTTCCATTCTCCCTCCTCAGTCTCTCAGCCTGGACACACCCTCCCTCTCTCCCTCCCTCCCTCGCTCGCTCGTTCTCTGCGCGGACCGCATGTGTCAGCGCGTGTTCACGCGTGGCTCCGCCGCTGACGGGAGACGGCCGTGGACTGGATGTCAGGTTTTCCCCCCTCCCATCCCCTCCTCCAACCTCCAGCCCGTCCTTATGCACACTTACCCCCCTTTCTTAACACCCGCTGCCACGCCGTTCCGTTAGAGAAATCTCATCTTCCTCCTCTTGAGGCAGCATCTCTGATGGCATCTTCCATCCTTCCTCCAGCATATTGGATTTAATGAGCAGGACGCCGTGAATGGAAAACGAGCAATCTTTGGATTTCCTCGGTTACGGCGCCTGGTAAGTCTCCAACCTCCCTCCCCCCCCTGCACCCCAAATTCACTTGTCATAAGACATTGACAGGTGAACGCAGAGCGCGCGCTATCATGTGGAGGGGAGCCCTCAAAACGGAGCTGAGCTGAGCTGGCCATTTTAAGTGGGACACAGATATATATATATATATGTATATATATATATATATATATATATATATATATAGAGAGAGAGAGAGAGAGAGAGAGAGAGAGAGAGAGAGAGAGGGTGGGGGTTGGGGGGTGTCTGCCTTTGGGTTAGTGAAAGGAGTCAGGTAAAGAGCAGGGAGATGTTTTACTGCGCATTGATTTGCTGGTTATTTTCAGCTTCCATCCCAGACAACTTCCCGTCGTTCCACCTGCGCGACTCGGAGCTGCTTGGCCGGAACGAGATGCATGGATGCAGATGGGTGGGCGTGCAGAGCTAAATCCGCCGAGGTGTGGGTGATATCATTCCCATCTTCACGAAACCACGGAGAGTTTGTCTCCCGCAACAGCGTCTGGTGCAGCGCAGTTGGACTCAGGTCGTTCCATTATTTGATGCTCACTTCCTGTTCTGGCAGCCATTTTTTTTTTGGAGAGGCGATAGTTGCCTGGAGTTCTGACCAGTTCCCAAGAGCTCTCCCTCAACTTGCAAATCCACCACTGAACTCCTGCTTCTTTCATTTGCATGTACCTTAGCCGACTTATTTTGCTCAGTCAAGAACGTTTGCCTCCCACTTGTTTTCACTTTACCAGCCTGGCGAAGTCGACGCAGATGTTTCATGGGTCGGCTCATGTCGGCCGGTCGCTGTTCGTCTTCCTCTCTCGTCTCTGAGCTCTTTCGAGGAGAAAGCGGATTGCTGGGAGTGAAGAAATGAGGGATCTCAGTTGCTAAAAGCAGTGATGGAAGCAAGAGAACAAAAGGATCACGAAGTTCGGAATGACAGATTGACAGGCGACACGAGAACTGAAGTGAGTGAGAAGGCGAGCGCACGCGTGCGCGTGTTTTAATACAGCTCAGTAAGAGCTTTTTAGACAGCCAAGCCTCTTCTGATTGCCAGGCTTTTGGCAGCTGGGGTCAGTTTACACACGCACACACGCACGCACACCCACGCACACACACACACACGCACACACACACGCCTTCAGGTTCTCTCTGATGGGAGTAGGAAAGCGCTATAGATCACCTAAGACCTGCACCCTCGCGCCTGGCTGGCTGCGTTTCTTGCAAGGGACATCAATATTTATCACATTTTCCATTTCAAAAGAGCAAACTGTGGTAACGCCAGGAGATGGGAAAATAATAAAAGATAAATCAAATTACCCCACCTCGGGTGGACCTTCTGCTGCTGTTTCATTTAGGATTCCTTCCTAGCACTTAGCCAATTTTGGCTGGATCCCACTGCATATTGAAATACAGGTGCAGCACGGCGACTCGTGTTCTCGCTGGCTGTAGCGAGGAGCTGGGATTACATTTGCAATGATAATAGGAAGACACTGTATAGCAGCAGAGGAGGCTGTATTGTTCTTTTTCTCTCTTTTTTTTTAAGCATTAAAGGATTTCTCGGTCAATATATCTCAAAAGGTCTGTAGTGCAAAGAACATAGGGTAGGTAGTTCTCTCACAGAGGACTCGAGGTGAAAAAGGAAAATGATTTATTTGTAAAAGGGATGTGCAATAGATTTGGGGCTAGGACTTCAGGAACGAGTGCATGAGACGGATGGCAACGTGCAGAATAAACAATGAGACGGAGGTTGTGGTCTAGTGAAGTGGCGTAGACGTGGGGAAGTGTGGAAGACAGAGGTCCAAGCTGTGCAGAGTCTTGGTTGGAGTCTAGTCCAGAGGCACACAGGGCTTGGATGGCTTGTGAGGGCTAAGTCTGGACGGTGAAGGCGTTGGAGAGTGGGCAGACAAATGGAATCGATGATGGTGCGGTTCACCAAGGACACCAGCATCTGGTGAAGACCTGGTGCAAGGAGCTTTGATCCAGCTTGTTAAGCAAGAGATCCAGTAAAGCGAAGGTCTCAAACTGCAATCCTGGAGAGCAAGAATCTAGCAGCAACAAGATGTGCTCCTTGTCTTCCACACTGGTATTAAATGGTGGAAGTGCCTCACTAGCATGCAGTCAGAGCTCTTCTAGTGAGGTAATATAGGAGCCAGGTGTGGCGAAGCAGAGAGACACCTAAGCGTTGCAGGAGACTGGCCCTTGAGGACTGCAGTCTGAGACCCCTGCAGTGAAAGGTTGAACCTGTGGGGCCCAAAATGTCATGCTGTTTCGATTCTCAGGTCAGGCAGAACAGACAGGAGTCCAGAGGTCCAAGTTCTCAGAACTTTATTAGGACACACAATGACGCATTAGGGTCTTACAGTCCTGCCAGCTTCCCCACATGAACATGGCTGACGTCTTCTGCCCTGCAAGATGCGAAGAAAGAGAAGAAAAGTAGGATTAGTAAGAAAAACTGTGCTTTGGCCAAACTGTTTGTTAATCCTACGTGAAATGTAGCTTATTGATTTTAGGTTCAAATTAGCCTAAGACATATAACTGCATAAAGACTATGCAAGTAGATAAATGTTATGTTGTTGGGTGTTCAATCTTGGATAAAGACTATTTTAAAGGTCTTAGGGTATGTTTCTTTTTTTTTTTTTTTGTTGGGTTGGGCAGTTTACCCCAAGCCCACGAAGAAAACACAAGTGAACAATGTCAATAAATATCATGGAGTACATGGCCGCATAATGACGCTCCCTTCACATTTCTGCCTGCCCCCTCACGTACCCTTGCCTCGATCCGGCCCTGTTTCGGGCTGTTTATTCGAGGACAAGGGCCGACTGGAGTAAAACTCAAATTCTCCAGAATTTATGTCAGAAACTCTTGAAAGCCTTTCCACCGCCAAAGCATTTACAAGCTGAGCCGCTCCGTTCTTGTGCAAACTTGCGACGTCATCGACCCAAACGCGCACGAAGCAGAATTATTTTTTAAATTTAAAAGCTCTCCTTTAAAAAAAAAGTTGTATTTTCTCAAATTCTGCTGTGGCAATCCATATTTTACAACCTGGTGGTTTCCAAGTAGCAGCGCGCTTTTGTTAGAGCAAAAGTAACACACGCTGCCGGATAGTATCCTTACTGTTTTAAAAGTACATTTGACACACTGCAGCAATATTTCCGCGCAGCTATACAAAGGGCTAGCTTGACTAATGAACCGCCTTGATTTACCTGTTATTCTAAAGAAAAGAAAGGCAAAAAACACGCAACATTCAGCACTGTACTTAAAAACCACCACAAAACTTTAACGGTGGTAAATATTTATGCACTTATTTTATGTCTAATATTTTTATTTTTTATTATTTATTTTTAGCAGCAGTTTTTCCTCTTTTTTTCTTTAAAGTAAAATCACCCAGATTGTGTTTTTTTTTATTTTGAAAATATTGCCCTAAATACCTTAGAGCAGTGGTTCCCAAAGTGTGGGGCGCGCCCCCTTATGGGGGCGCAGTGCCATTGCAGGAGGGATGGTCGGGGAAGTGGTATGGATGAAAAAAAAAAAAAACTGTTACACAAACGTGTCTCACTGCTAATTGTAGCGTGTTTTGTTGCAACCTGAAGTGTGAAATAAACTTCAGTGGAATTTGAAAACATAATATGTTTATAGGTTTATGTCTGGTTGAACGATGCGTGTGCCCAGGTGGTTCTCTTTTTCTTTTTTTTGGGGGGGGGAGGGGTTTTATTGTAACCCACAGAGGGGCCCAGAAAATCTTTGGAAACTTAAAGCAAACTAAATCTGATTCCGCCATAAGATTTTATGTGGCCCTCTAGACTTTAGAGCCACATAAATAAAACCTTCAGGTTGTGTACTTTAATTTTATTGTATCAATCAACCCGAAGCAGCTCTGCTGCCAAATTACATCAGTGTGAGAAGATGTTCAGTATTTCCCCCAATTTAGGACGTATTCATTGAATGCAGACATTCTGGCGCAACCGGCCCTTTAAGGACAGTCATGATCTTGACCTGGGCCAAGATGGAAACGAGTTTCTTTCTTACAACTGAACATCTAATTTGGTGTTTCTATTTCTCTTTTTTTTTTCTCCAAAACACTCACACAAAACACAAGGCCTCTAGGAGGAGTCTGTTCTTTTTCTTTTTTCTCCTCCTCCTCCTCGGCAGCGGTAAAGAGGCAGTAGGTGACAAGAGTGACTCCTCCCATGGCGACGACGCGCTGATACCACCCATCGCCGACTGAGAAATTACCAACTCACCCCACCAAACCCTCCAGGTCCCTCAACTTCCACAGCAGCTTTTCTCATGGTCATTACAGCGAATAATGGTTATTACCGATGCGGCTTCATAATTTAGCATGATGCATGAAATGAAGTTGGCAAATTAGCTACAGCAATTGACAGCTAATGGTGTCCGCGGCGGCGCGCGCCAGTCGGGAAGTTCTGCGGGCTTTGGAGCCTGTCACCCGGACGCGGTTGGACACGCAGGACGTCCAAACAAAAGAGATTCACTGCGACGCGGTCGAGCCGCGTTTCGAAATGTGAATTTGGACATCAATGCACTTCACGATGACAGAAAGGATGTGAAAATACTTCAGAGTAATGTGCCAAAAGGCTGGAACATAATGTCTCCAAATCCTGTTCTCTCACCGCTCAGCTATTTTTGAGTAAACAGTGTGGAGTTCTTCCATTATCTTCCCTCTGCGTATTGATTAGCAAATAATTAACTGTGCTGATAATGTAAATAGGATATAATGGGCTCTAACAACAGTGTTAGGAGTATTTAAGTCTTGTTCCTTTTTATCCTGAGCCCTGGAAAAAGATAATATTTAGCTTTTCTATTGTTGGCAGAATAATATTCGGCTGGTTTGGCCTGACTTGTGCACACAGACAAGAAATTTGGCTTCAGTTTTCCTTGCTCGCATCGTGCAGACAGTAAAGCTGCTGTGTGTCACATGAGACAAATAATCTGAAACAAAAATCAAGCTCCTCTGCCTTTTCTATAACTACAGAAACGCACAGCTCAGTCAGAAACGACCAAGCAGGACCAGGAGGAGGGTATTAGCGCTGTCAATCACTCTTGAGGTACACGCTGCTCACGCCCTTTGCCTTTCTGTGTGCTACGCTTCTGCTGATTCGCCGCAACATAGCCTGACGTGAATGCTAAGGCTAGCCAGCATCGACGACAGCAGATAAAGAATTTTTCTTGAATGGTGACTTGCTTCTCCAGCATTAGCTGATTGGTTGTTTTTGACCAGGAGCCATGCGATTTTTAAAAACATATTTTTGTCTTTTTCAAATTTCAATAGCATCTCAGGTAGGAGGAGGAGCTCAATCTTTTCTCAGATTATTTGTCTTAAATTCTTCCACGACACGGTGACAGTCGTGAGAACACAGTTTTGTAAAAGTTGCATAATGTAGCTAGGTATAAATATAGAAACCTTGAGGCTATAAAATAGGACGCATGACTTCTCTTGCCTATTAAAAACCCACATAAACCCAAATGCGAGTGAATATTAACGTGATTTCTGTATTCATTCCGCCGTGGCAGAATTTTAGCAATCGTTTGTTTTGGGAAGACGGTATTTGCTGTTTGGATATTTTAGAAGATGATAAAAAATATTCCTCTGTTACGCAGTTTAATGAAACAAACCCAATACACGGTGGGTCCTTGTCCACAAGAGCACAGAAGAGACCGCGTGCATTTCTGCAAAAACAAAAACCACCGACAGGTGTCACAACCGCATCAATGACTTTTCATTTTTCCGCTCCTTCCAAAGCTTTTGTTGCCCGGTCTGGAGCTAGGTATACTCGTTGCGTTTCGTCGTCCGCTTCATGGGGCTGACAATGTCTCTTCAGAAAGTTGTTGTGGAAAAATTTGTTTTGAAATGAATGGAAATCAGCTCCGTCGGGCGAAAACAACAAACGCCGCCAGGCGCGCGTGCCCGGGAATCTCTGGAGTCGCTCGCAACGCAACCCGCCACTCGGAACAGAAACCGCTCCGGAGCAGGTGAGGAGTTCAGCGTATGTTGCCGCGTTCCGAACGGAGCCAACTTCAGGGCCCCGAAAACCTTCACGATTAGCCCAACAGAGCCGGCTAAGCCGTTAATCCCACTTCCTAGTACATCCTCCTGGCTGCTTCCTGAGCCCCTGTTTGCATCCCCTCTGTCGCTTGCACACAACAGATATAGGACTTAACTTGTTCCCCCCCCCCCCCCACTTTTCCCATTAAATTATTTTATCGCCCCGTTAATTAGTAATCACACTGATGCACGCAAAATAAGTTTTTAAAGTTGTTTTGGGTAAAGCCCTGGTAATCCTCACACCTGCAAATACATTTGGGACTTCTAGCTGGAGTCAGCTGGAACTGGGTTAGAGACATTAACCCTCCACTTGTGAAGGATGAGATTGCTATTTCTGTTCTCTTCCCTTGTCTCTTCTGTTTCTTCTGCCTGGCCCAGTAGATGTAAATACTATAAATTAGATTTGTATTTGTTTCTTTATATACATATATAAATAAATAATACAGGAGCTGCTTTCATCTCGTGCATTTGGGCGCGCCGAAGTGAATCGCATGTGTTGCATGCTCGGGAAAAGAACAACCTTTCTGTGACCTTTTGTTTTTTTGGCAAAATCACATGAATGTGCCTCGCTGTGTGTTCTAGTTTCCACTCGGGACACTCTGCCTCAGAGTCATTTATTTTTTTTGTCACCAAGGCAATTTTGTTCTTCTTCACAAAATAAGCAAAGAACTGAATCTACGGTAACTCGACTATTTAAACACCAGCGATATTGCTGTGTCAGTCTAAAGATTAATTAATAAAGGATGTTTGCCCTATAAACGAAAGGTTCTGTTAAAGGGGTTGTATTGTCTAAAATGTACTTTTTTTGAGCTTGACATTGTGTTATTTCGTCAGAAAATCATACATGGAGTGTTGTTTTGGTTGTTCCATGCATGTTTGAGAAATTTTATTTAATCTCCCATGGCAACCATTCATCTGTGTGACACGCAGCTCCTCCTCTGAGCTTCGGTGTCCGAGCTTCCTCCTGAAGGAGCAGCCCTGCCCCGCGACTCCCTCTGCTCCTTCAGACTAGCCCACAGCAATTAGCTAACACTTGGTGGAGCCGAGCATCTGCGGAGCCCGTTATATGAGATTCTTCTCATTTTTAATAGGGGAACCATGTTGCGACGACTTCCTGAAGGCGGAGTTTTGAGAAAGAGCAGGAGTTTTTAAAGAGACAGAGGCCCAATTCCAAGATGTTGATTTGAAATTCAAATTTCTCGCCTGATCTATAGAGGGTTTTTATAACGGCTGAAGTTAACAAAGTTACTTAACTGTTTTTTTGTAAGTAGTTGGAGCAGAAAATTCATGGCACCAAGCCTGAACACGAGAGAATAATTTCTGAGGGACATTTTGATTAAATGTTTTATAATTTTCCAGGCATCGTCAATGTTTTCTAGATGACCTTCGGGCTAATTTTACCAAAGGCTGGCAATAATGAAGTACCTTCAGTGACCCTGAAAGTGGCATAATACAGTTATGGAACGATTATTACTGTCCTCGTCATGCCTGCCTTCCTTTGAAAAGACTGACATTGTTGAGAAAAAAGGTCACCAAACATTTGATGCACCTTTAAACCTGGTTTTCTGAGCTATTTTCAAATTAGCAGCTGAAGCTGGGGCTTCAATGAACATCGCTCCAGTGAAAATCCCAGAGAAGGGCTCCGTGATTTACTTACTTTCTTATCATTTCAAACACGTGATTCCTTATTGTTGTGTTTTTTGAAAACAAAAAAAATTTTTTTTAGTAGTATTCTTTGAAAAGGTCAAAACACTGATGAGCAACATTTCAATTTGATCATTGCATTCTTGTTTGTCAGTGGGGTTTCTGGAGCAATCGGCATTGAGCACAGGTATTTATTTATCTATTTATTTATTTATATATTTTGAGGAAGAAAAAAAAAACCCACCAGGGTTCAGTTTGCAGAGCTAAAGTGTGCCACAGTCTCTGGCTGTACAGCAGAAAAACCTTCAGAAGATTCCAACAAAAACAAACACGGAGAAAGGCTCACGATTTTAAAAAGAAAGTGATTGCCAACAAGGACAAACAGAAATTACCCCCCCACCCCAAGGTTTGGCCAGGGGCAGATTGTTTCATTTCAAAATGTTGGACCTGGCAAACTTTGAGTGGTGCTCGAGGTCATGACCTTTACTTCTTTTCTTAAAAGAAGTGGTTGTTTGAAATAAAGTGCCAACATTTGTTTTATGCATTTGATCCTCTGCGGAGGAGGATGTGTGTCTGAAAATCGCGATTGAGCGTTTATTAAATACTCAGGGTAAAAATCCTCGTATCTGAGCAACACAACAATCTATTGTTTCACAATACAGCTCTGAATGTTGCATTTTAATGTCAGATTAGTCAGTTATTATATCTGATTGTCAGGTCTTTTTTTTTTTTTAACTAAAAATAATTATTAGTTAAAAATGTTCTGCTCTATACCACTGTTATTAGCTCCACAACACTAACGTCTGTTTTTTAAAAATCATTTTTAAAGATTAGAGTATCTGCAAGCTTAAACAACATCTACTATTACATAGCCAACCCAAAACCTCTGAGCTCATGTGTTTTTATGTTTTCCTCACAATTTTACAAACTTTTTCTGAACGTCTGCTACATTAAAATAAAAAATAAAAAGATGTTCATTTTATTATTATTTTTCTAAGCTGGTTAAGGCGGAACTAAAATGGACATAAAAGCAAACAACAACTTTGTTGAAAAATGTGTGCGTTCACATTTGCACGTTTCCATGGAAATGTCACAGTTTGCACAGTAACAGATGACGGCGATCTTAAAGCCCAATTAATACAACTTATTTTAAAAAAATGACTTGGAGTTTAGTTTCTCTTTCAAACTGACTTGCTGTCCTGAATATCTCCCTTCTGTGCTGTTTTCAGTGGGGATTGTTAGTTTTGACGCCCAACGACTATCGAATGGTTCCTGGAAAATGTTTATGAGGAGAATGACTTTTTACTTGTTTTAAAATTATCTAAAATTGATTACAGGCATCGTAACTATTAGTTTGGTGGTTCTTAGCATTGCTGGTGACGTTCATATACTTGTTACTCACAGTCTCCATCTTGCTGTCTGCTAGGCTATAGCCAGTTCCTCCAATGCTAACTAGCCTTAGCATTAGTAACCACCGCTGATGGCAGTTTTTCTGTCACAGTAAATTGTTTTTCCGCCTTCAGCTCACCTGCTCTCTGATTGGTTGCTTCCAAACTGGGAGAGGTGTATTTCTGCAGATGGCTGTAGGACCACAGGAAAGCGGCGGAGGAGCTCGATTTTGAATGTTTTTCCCTCACAGAGTATCTGGTTCATATGCCGTACTGTCATGAAATGGTGAAAGTTTGGACAAATATGTAAAAAAAACAACAAAAAAACGATATAGTTTATTGAAATTACATAATGCAGCTTTAAGCCTCAGAGCATTTTGATTTCTGTCTTCGGCATATTCATGACTGACCGAACATCCTTCGCAAGATCCCTCCACATTTCCCTTTGGATTACAGGCACAGCAAGAAGCAGAAGGGGAAAAAAAGCATCACCACTGAGAATAATCCGAGGCATAACTCATAAACAACATGGACAAACACATTTGCAACTATGACATGATGATCAGGTTTAATGCTGTTATGGATAATCTAATTTGTTCTCCCTAATGAAGTCTGGCCTCCATTAAAAACAAAAAAAACCCAAACAAACACCGTGTACACAGTAATTACTGGAACACAACACTCTGCTGCATTTGTTGATCGTAATGTGGCGACTGCGTCTTGAAAAGGTGCTCTGATGCACTTGAATGACGGCCGTTTATGCTTCATGTGCTTCATGCACGCCTGGGAAATGGAGGCGCGCGGGCCAACACTTCCTGTTACGTCAGTTCGTGATGGTAGACTACAGCAGAGTTGTGCTGCTTAAAGAGGGTTGTATATGATTAATGCAGTAAACAGTGTTGGTCAAGCTACTTGGAAATAATAATTAGTTACTGATTACTGATTAATTCCCAGTCAAAGTATGCCAGTTACTTTATTGATTTAATTTCAAAAGTAATTAGTTTCTCAATTACTTGAAACATGAATACGCAGTAGAGTAATCCACCTTCGAGCCCAATTCTATTCTTTCTGGGTCACAAGATCTAATGGAATGAAAACGTCTCGTGTTCAAAATTGGTTTGTTTTGCTCTAATTTTACGCGTGCTGTGTCACCAAAAGTTGAATGAAATGCAACAATGTCTTTTTACTTTTTTTTTTTTCTTTGAAGAATTTACTCCTTATTACTTTCATAACTTGCCATGTAAAAAAAAATAAAAATGAAAGCCAGTCGCTTGCATTTGAATTGGTTGGAGTGCAGGAGGAGGAGGGGCTCCCCCACAGCGCCGTTCCTGCAAGAAACAGAACTTTCTCGCGTATTTTTGTTTGAACCGTACAAAGATAGGTGTAGTGATTTATCGTGATTAATCACGGCACTGGAGTGTGATTAATCGCGTTAAATGTTTTACTCGACTTTTAAAATCTGGGGCGCATGCGTGCGCCTTCAAATGCCGCCCTGGACAACTGACCATACGGTATGGCCCTTTAAAAAAAAAAAAACAGCTCACCACCACTAGTGTTAAAGTATTAAAATAGAAACTCTTATTTAACCAATTTTTTTTTTTTTTTTTTGTAAAACTGGTCCCTTCCTTCCCACAAGGACTAATATAGGTGCAAAAAAAAAAAAAAAATGTTCTAATTAAGAAGTCATCCCTCTAGCAATGTGGCTGATTCTGATGCTCTGGAAACTCTCCTCAGAAACCCTTCTCCGTTACTAATAGCTCAGACGCCGCGGCGCTCGCAGCTTGCTTGGAAACATACCAAGGAAAGATGTGATTAAACCATTGAAACTATTTATTTGTTGTGTTTTTTGATCAATTTTGGGCTCAAAGGAGCTAGATTAGCGCGCTAGCACAGCTGGGGCTAGGAGGGCCTTTCTCCGAGAGCGTCGCTGCTTGGATCCTTTCCCAGTCCTGACGGCGCTCCTGCCTCCTCTATGATTAACGTCAGAGATGAGTGAAAACACGGGCTCGAGCGAGCTGCCGGCAGCTCCAATTATTTCACATGATGCACCCGGAGGTCTATTTTCGGTTCAGCAGAAAAGTTTCAACCTCAGAGTCCTTGGAAAAAGACGTGTAAAATTAATGTGATACATACTTAAAAAAAAAAAAAATAAAAAAAAAAATGTACTATTAAACATCAAGGAGAGAGTATCAATTTGTTTGGCTCAACCTTCTGGTCTCGCCCTGCTCATCTATCACACGTGCAGCGTGTAGGATGCAAAGTATCTCTTTTTCTGGACACTTGCATCATAATTTGTTCTTTTCACCTGCCGGTCTCATTCAGTCGCGTCTCTGCAGCAGTCGATGGCTGCGTGTGTTTCTGAATGTGCAATAACGTCCATGTGCAAAAAAAATAAAAATAAAAAATAAACAAACAAACCAAAAAAAAAAAAAAAAAACCCCAGCTGGTTTGTTTTTAATGTTTTTGGACATAAATACACTTCATGGAAATGGAAAAAAAAAATCCAGAAAGAGTCACAGCTGCAGTATGTGCACCAAGCTTTTATATGCTGTTGATAGCAAGAAAAAAAAAGAAAAAGAAAAAAAAAGAATAGACATTAATGTGTGAAAGGTTCTTGCTGGGCAGTAGAAGGTTGAAACCTGCAATATGTAACTTTTATAAAAAAATAAAACGTAATAATCTGTGATAATATGATCATCACAGATTATCTGAATCTTTTTTTTTTTTTTTTCAGATAATCTGTGAAAAAATTGAGATTCTGTGCCTGCCTCCCAGTGCTAACTAAAAACAACCAATCAGAGCCAGGGGGAGTGTTTATGTGCAGCCAATCACCTCCTCTACCTCCTGCACTTGCTCTCTGCTGCACCACAGCTGCCACACATGAATGCTAAGACTAGTTAGCATGGCCACCAACGACAGCGGACAAACGATCCTCCTGTAACAGTGAGTTGCTTTTCTGGCATTAGCACATTTTGCAGCACATTCACATGAGTGATTGACAGCGCTTAAGATTTCCCCCACCACCCCCCTTGCTCTGATTGGCTAGTACATTTTCTTTAGTATGACTCATAATCAAGAAAGCTTGTCAAAGCTACACCAGATCACAAGAAGAAAGCGAGTTACCCTGGATCTCCTTCTCTCTGTGCTACTTTGTAGATTTTCTCTCCCTGCCCCCGGGTTCCTTGGGGGGGGTAAATGGAACCATCTACAGAGGGTCTTGGCATATTCAATAGGTGGGGGATGAAACGGTAATGCCAGGACCCAACATGGGCTAGCAAGCGGCGCACGGACCTGAGGTTGTTTCTCTGACGCGCACATTTTAGTTTTGTTCCTATTTGTAGCAGCTTGGCTCTTTCCGCCGACTCTCAGACAAACGAAAGGAGCCAATGTGTCGTTGGCTGCATTCTTTACAGCGAATGTGTCACGTCGTGCTAGGATGCATCAAAGAGTGTTTGACATAGGCCTAAAGGTGAACAGATGAGGCATATTTTGGAAAAGAACAGACCCGAAATGTCACTGACGTATGTGTGTCTCCCAAGACGCCTCCCAGTTTCGCGTAGCGCATATGGATGGGAATGAAAGGTGTGAAGTGAACAGCCTACTACCATGTCAATGAATCATTTATTTTAAGGTCACCGGAGCAGCATCAGGTGTTCGGCTCGTGAACGTGGAGGCGGTCGTTTTTTTTGTTTTTTTTTGTCTTTTTCATCTGCAGCCTTTGCAATCCAAGGATCCAGCTTTGCCCCGATTCCACCCAAATAACTTGTGCAGAACCGCAAAAGGTCACACGACCTTTTCTTAAACTATATTTATGATTTCTGATCAAGATCTGCCACGGATAATGTGCTGCCGTCTTTTTTTTTTTTTTTTTTCTCACGGAATCGCGATTTTTCTTTTTCGTCCTCACTTGAGGTCACGCCACGGTGTCTCTGACCGAATTTTAACACGGATTTGTCTTGGAAAATCTGAGCCATTCTGTCAGTGTGATGTTCTGTTCATGAAACGTTGTAGTTTTTCCAAAACGTTCTGCTTTTTCCAAGTAATTCAAATGATTATCTCCAGAACCGTGGGGATTATCATCATGTTTTTTTTTTTTTTGTTTGTTTTATTTTACTTTGTTTTATTCTATGTTTTGACAAGCGTGAAATTGGACTTTGTCCCCCCCCCTTTGGTTCTTGTTCTTTCTTTCCAGCTCTCACCTTGCGACGCCAGAAACTTTGTTTGGCCACGGCTCAACTCGGCGCTGGCTGATTTTCACCATCATGATTCAAATCATTGTTTCGGCATTGAGCATTTTATTGACTCAGGATGTCCTTGTCTGATCTTAAATTTTGGTTGTTGGTGTGAAACCGGAGCAAATCCATTTTCACACCCCTTGGTGTGTCAGCTAACAGTAATTCATAGTCATTTGTAACTTTAATTTGCCCCCTGCAAGAATGACATTTCTTTTTTTTTCTTTTTTACACCTTTAATGATAGCACCACTACACACACACACACACACACACACCTTCTTACGGGGCCAAGTATTTGTTGCAAAATAGCAACACCCATGTCCTATTTCCACTGCACTGAAGCTGAATGAATTGGACTCAGTCGACACCTCTTGAAAGAAGGACTCATCTTTTTCCATCTTTGTTTCGTTAAACAATTTGGCCTGTCTGTGCCGATATTTCATTTACATTTGCGGCCATTCGCCAGTGAAACACAGATCATTCGTTCTCCTTTAACCACACCGTCTTTCCACGGAGAACAGACATTTTTAGATAGCCTGCGCCAGGCTGTCACATTCACTTTGGCAATCATTTCAACGCAGAGTTTCTTTCCTTTGGAGCACACTCTGGAGAGATTTGCTTGATAGTCTATGCAGTTTGTAGCCGGTAGTCTGCTGCCGGAAGTTACGGCTGCACGCGCATGCGGTTTTGTAGTCGTTGAACAGCTGCTAAATGTAACCCATTTCATCCGCAGAGATCTCGCCTCGCATCCGCACATGTATGTGTTCGGCAAACAAGTCACCAGACAGTTTACACGCAGCTTTTGTGAGGTGCAAGAAGGAAGGAAGGGGTGGTAGGGAGGGGGGAGAGAAAAGCAATTGGTGGCTGGTTCTGCCAGACACGAACCGCCTGCATGCGCAAGCGTTGGGCGCCTCGCGGCACATGGTGGCTCCACGTGTTTGCAAATGAGTGTCATCGCCACCTGGGACAAGTGATCTTCGTGGCATGATGTTATTGCTGCGCTCCCGCTCCTTATAACTGGTTCAGCGGGGAGCAAAGGCTGTCAGGAGGCACCGGAAGGAGATTTGGATGCAGGAGGTTTTCATGGGGAAATTTCTGTGCGTCTGCAGTTTTCAGCTTTAATGGCCTGTGTTGGGGCCAGGCTCAGGTACGGTTCTATATTTAGGTCATATAGCAGAAGCAATTCAGTAGTAATGGTAAAGCTGGTGGAGACGTGCCTTTGAAGGGTTTAGGAAAGGTGATGTAGCAACTCGTCCTGCGGATTAGGCAACGAATCGTTCTGTAACTCAATTAAACACGGTTGGATTGAGAAAAGAAACAAAGCCGTGATTTAGTTCTCATTGCTGGCTAATAATGATGCATCCAACTGATAAAAGAGAGAATAATATGGAGCATTTAGGAACAAGACGAAATTTTAGGACTTTATATTTTAGGAAAACTATGAATGGCCCCTCATTTCTTCCCCTCAGAAGTCAATTAATGTCTTACACACGACAAACTGCGGTTCCAAGCTGTTTGTTGTGACGCCGGTCAATGTGTCCTGGATGTCACCGTGTCCTTGTGTTCAACCCCTGCTCATCGCCACTGGATGGCGCCGTCATCGAACACGCCCTTTTGACCCCCAGCTTCCACCTCGTAGTGAACAGTCACCCGTCCCTGACTCCTATAAGCAACGTCTTCATGAAACAAATATGAAGCCTTCTCAGAAATTGCGTTGAACTGAACATGTGACACAGAACGACGCTAACAGGGCAACGTCCAGGTTCCCATATAAAGATTGACTGGTCGATCCGTGTGATCTCCGTGCCATCTCGCTCTGCCAGGAATGGAGAAAACTCTCGGTTTCCGCACGAGCGTTGTCTGTAACGTCGTACAACACTTTTCAGGCCGTGAATGATGTTGACGGACTGACAAACAGTTGATCGGCTGATTGATGCGGTGCCTTGAGCAACTTGTTGCCCAACAACTTTTTAAACTGTGTGAGGAAGTCGGAGCAACCAGAGAGAGCCGATGCGAGCACAGGGAGAACAAGCAACGCCCCCCGGCCAGGATCTGGACCCACCTTGTTATACCTTTTAATGGTTAAAAAAAAAAAAAGACAACTTTTTACTTGGATTGTGAGGATTAACCATTGACTGAGAGACCACGAGTTTACAGTTTACAAAAACAAAAAAGGGGGGAAAAAAAAAAAAAACCTCTGCTCAGTCCATTTCACAAAATGCCGTTTAGTGTTGCAAATTTCACATGAGACTAACTTTTTATTTCTCAAAACCGAAGCTGACTCTTCACCTGGAACCAAAATGAGATGAATTTGTTTTGAAGTGGTTCATTTTATACTGCTGTAATCAAAGTGGCCTCACTTTCCTCCTAAGCTGACTTGAACAATATGAAGGGGCGTGTGTGCGTGACGAAATGTGTGTGTGTTTCAAACCGTTCTCATTTAGAAACTGTCATAAAACACGCTTGCCGTTTTAGTACTTTCTGGACTCCTTTATTCAAAGTGTGCGACAGCTGTGCGAGCGAATACTTTAAATAAGGCGACACCGGGAACCTGAGCGTTTAAAGCCAGCCTGAGGCCACATTCGCATGGTGCCTTGCCTTGGCATCTTGATCTGCAACATCATTCAAACAGAATGATGTTGCAGAGGAAAAAAAAGACACACACACACACACACAAAAAAAAAAAAAAAAAAAAACGAGGAGAAAAATGTCACGATGTGATCACACGAACCGTGGCGGAGGAAGAGAAAAAGGTTCCTTTCGGTAGCTGATGCACAAAAGTCTGAAGAAGTCTTCTGTGTGGATTATGGATCTCGAGTCTTGCTCAAATAATCATCCTCGGCTCGCAGATTGCATCACTTATCACCGTGTAGACTCCTGGGAGTTTGCGAAGGCATCAACTGAAGCAGCGGTACAGTTTGAGGAAATTGATATGATGAGAAGAAAAATCTGGGAATTTCGGAGATTTCGCACAGGATGGGAATTGGCCGCCGAATGTAAGAGCTATGTGACGGCCGGGCATGCAGATGTGACGCGTCTGGAAGGCGGTCGTGAGGCCGAGCCAGAACCGACAAGACCAGCCACGAGGATAAACTCTGTCCAACAATGGGATGGGAAAACTCCCTCTGGGAGTCGCGACAGCAGGCAGAAGACGCAAAAGGAACAGGCGTCTCTCCAGGAGCCGGGCCAGGGACCGGTGAAACAGGCCCCCGGGGGGTTAGGCCGGATGCCGGCAGTGATGACCGAAGTCCTGGCAAGAACAGACAGTAGGGCCAGCTGGAATACCTGATTTCTGACTAAAAAAAAAGAAAAAAAAAGAGGATTAACCGAAGGCTTTACACAAGACTGCAAAGCACCTGGCTGGCACAGGGGAAAAAGGGGGACAGATGCTCAGTGAGCGAGAGCTCAACCGAGACCGTGACGCGAAATATGTCAGCAGACTCCTACACCTGGAAATTGGATGTCTCAGCAGAGTCAGGTGCAACTCGAGGGGGAATTTACATGGTAATAAACCCTCTATTTCACAGGGATAGGGTCTCCAAACTCCTCTCTTAATCTTCTTTCTGCACAGGTCTTGCGCTTTGTATGTTACCAGCTTCGCGCCGTTGGAAACTGAATCTTTGCCTATTGTTGTCTGCCACTGAGGTAATTCAAGCTCAGTCAGATTGAATATATTTACAATTCAATTAACAGAAGTGAGAACAATTGTTTGTCTTAGTCCCTACTGACTGGAACTAAGACACCTTTCATGCGCTGCCTTTGTGGGAAACCTTTGAACGAAAGGCATCATTTTTCAGACGGTGCAACTAATGCAATTCCAGTCAAGAGATTCACCAACCTGAGTCGTAGCTCGTCTAGAGTTACGACGTTCCTCTTGGGCGTGTCCCAGATCTTTTAGTGCCATAATCTTCCCTTTTTAGGACAATCGATTGAACAAGACTTGTGAGACGTTTACAGCTTGGCGTATTGCTTTATGACAAAGGACTGTGAATTTGGACGTTGTTTAGTTTAAAGATGCTTTTGGACGTCGTTGCGTTTCAGACAGGGAACGGGCAAAACGGGGGACTAATAAACGGGTGCACCCCTAGCACGAACACACGTATGCGGCACGCTGGGCTGGAGAGAGGAAAGCTGAGCGAGAGCAGAACAAAAGCACAGATTTATCACGTTGAGCTTCATGCAGAAACACACTTCTACCCTTGAAGTCTTTTCATCTCCAATCCAAACTATGTTGATGACAACATTCTGAACATCACTGCAGCACGGATGAAAGACAATAATCTGCAGGCATGCTGTACATACTGTCATTTTCCAGCACATATTGTTCTTCCATCTGGGGTTTTCTGATAACAGGGAGTGTGAGCGACACAAAACACACGCACACACGCGCGCGCGCACAGGCGGATACATTTTTTTTTTCTTTTCTTTCGAATTTGCAGCTTTGTGTAAATGTGTGCTGCAGTGCAGTTCGGGCTTTCTCTGAGATATCGTTTTTTTTTTTTCGTCCCACACAAAAGGCTTCGCAGCGTTAAATGCGCGATGAGCGCACGCAACAAGAGCGTTGGTATTAGAGGTGTGCCGTAAGTGTCACCCAGCAGACCTTAATGCCTTTTTATTTACACCAGATTTGCTTCCACGGCGTCTTTCTGCAGTGGCCCAATTTCCTGGAAAAAGTCATCAAAGTTTCATTTCATCTTGCTGGAGCCACAAACAGATGGACTCTCTCCCACCGCGGGGAGCTGGTTTCACACCGCCAGTGTTTTCCCTTTTCTGTGTACTTTTGTTGTGCACAGAAATGGGAGCTGTTCTCGCCCGAGTTCCAGCATGAGGCCCTTTTCTGTCATTTTTAGTCATTTCGGCGCGATCTGTTGGCGTCTATATTTAGTCGAAACAAAGCAGATAATCTTTTTTTTTACTTTTTTTTTTTTTTTTTAAATCTCGGCTACGCATTGCTTTCATGTGGCAGCAGAAACGGAGATCTCATTAGGGAGCTTGTCGACCGGATGGAATAATATTTGACAAAAAAAAAAAAAGAAAAAAAAAAGAAACGATTTTAATTGTTTTTCATGTAGTTAATCACTGTTAATCAAACAAAACACAGCGAGTTGTGAAGCGGGATGTGCCCTCAAAAGGGAAGCGCAAGAATAATAATACGTACCACTGACTTCCATTGATTTCCGTCCTCCTTTCTGTTTTATCGTCTGAATTATCAGCCCGCCCTGGAGACGGCTTCGCCAAACATTTCTGAAAGAATGGCTCGCTTTCCAGAGCGGCACACGGGAGTGGATGCATCCAGATGTTCTGTGGAGAGTTTGCCAACTTGCGGCAGTCAGTAAATCCAGACCTCCAGACCTCACGAGGCTGGCAGATTAGCTCCACATCGGCGCACGTGGAGCTCCGTCGAATGCTTTTCCAGTGTCTGGAAAGCGGCATCAAAAGCCTCACTTCATCAACTCGATGGATGCGGCGGCATAAAGCAAACGGCTACTGGATTATAAATAATGGGAGGCATGTTCTCTGAAGTACCAAATTACACATCCCCTGCCCAATAAATCCAATGGGCTTGTTTGAGTTTCGGTGGTTGCCAGGAGAGCAGCATTGTTCTGCCTCCATTTTGTCAAGTGGAAAGTTCGGTGGGAGAGTTGAGAGGCTGGAAAATGTGTGACGATATTAGTGTTTAATGTCAGCTGTTTGATATTAGTCGGTTTTGTGTTAAGTTCTTGAAATCAAGACAAACTGGTGGCGTTTCTTTCTTTTTTTCCATTGTAAGCAGTTATGGTGGTGAAACTTTAAACGGCTGTTGCTAGGTAACCAATGAGAGAGCGAGTCAGTCGATGGCACCCTGTGAAAGGTTGAGCAGCTAAAGGCTTTCGTCGTCCTACATCCCCCAGAATGCTGTGTGGTTCTGGATTGGAGTTTAGTGAAATTATTGAAACTTCTTTCAGACGCATCACCTATTGATATTGATCCCATCTATTGCAATCTATTGATATCGATTCGTTGTCATTATTCATCATATTTCGCTGTTTGTCCGGTGGCCCTAGAGTTTCAGTGAGAAGAAACTTTTGAGTTGTAAATACAAGGGTATTGGGAAAATTTGTACGTATCCAACTCACAGTTTGACTCTTCCAGCTCCAGCAGGACTAGAGCATATTGCAAAGTCCGTAATGACGTGGATGAGTGACTTTATAAGTGACTTTCCTGTGGAGGAACTTGGACGGAGTCTTGACCTCAACCGGACTGAACCTGTTTGGGATGAATTAGCAGAGACTGCAAGGCAAGCCAACATGTCGAGCCAAGGACAAGTACTGTCCTAGCATTTCCAAATCTCTCATACGGTATAACAGATAACAGTCTTCCTTAATAATGAATCATCATTCTTTTGATGTCCTGAACTAGGTACCCCTGTGTTATATGTCACTGCAGCGCTATGACAGGGTGCTAACATTTGTGCATCCGGTGAGTCTCCAGGAGTACGGCAACAGCCAAAATGCAGCCTGGACGGCGAAACAGTACTCAGGCGACAGTGAAAGCCCACTCATACAACTGAAAGGACCAGCCACTTAACAAAGAGTTTTCGAAGTGGTACCAACACAAAGACTGCTTTGCAGTATATTCCCACAGAGTTAGAGGTCGGCGAACAGGGCTTCACTTGTAACGGATGACTAAAAGGCTGAGCTCTGTAACGATTCGGCAATGTCTGTGCAGACAGACAGTATGCTAATTGCCAGTGTGTCTCGTCACATGGTGCGTGTGGTTCATCAGCCACGTGGGAGCCATGTGTGCACAGGCTGTCCTTTGGCTTCGCTGCTAGGAGATGGCAGCTCGTGTAATTTTCTCCTGATTATCTGTGTGGCGCCGTCTTGCTTAAGATGTTTAAAGGTTGATTGGGATAAAAATGTTTTTATCTCAATCAGCCCTGCACTGTCTTTGGAACATACTGTACCGCTTACTTTTCATTCCCGTAAAATGTTTGGCAAGAATCTCCCCGGTCAAAGCTGCGATACGTTACTCTGAGGAAAAATGTGGTGTTTATTCTTACACTTTTGCAAAGATTTAATCTCTGAAAATCAAGATCTTCTTGCCTTGCGCCCTTCGCCAACCTCAGAATTGCACCACTCAGTCAGAAATAACCAATCAGAGCCAAGAGGAGGAGCTTGGCGCTCCCTATCGCCCTCACGCACACTCCTACACTGCAACAACTAGTTCACCACAACATAGCCTGCCACAAATGCTAAGGCCAGTTAGACAGTGACGGTGGAGATGCAGTAGTTCAGCGGCACGTTCACAAGGTCGATTGACAGCGCTAAGACCCGCCTCCTGGCTCCTGTCGGTTGTTTTTGGTTGGGAACAGTTGACGTCTTCAGACAGAAGCAGAAGGTCGAGGACGTCGACCTTTTCAAAGACTATCTGTCACGACATGGTGACAGCTTCAACAAACACGGAAGAAACATATTTTTGCAGAAGTTCCACGTCGCAGCTTCAACGCAAAGGAAAATATTTCACAGGAAAGAAATGACGACGACGCTAAACGAGGTTGGACAGCATTCGCCTCTGACGCCATCGGACGTTAGAGGGAGCGATGTGACGCCGAGACAACCTGTGCCCGCTCAGTCACCGTCAAAACCCCGATTCAGACGTCGCCGGGATTTCTCGGGACGACTTTCGCAGCTCTAAGTGAAAATATTTACACCTCGTCTGAGCAGGAAACTTTCTTCATTCTGCTGACACAGCTCAGCGTTTCCTCCCACGGCAATGTAACGTCGCCAAGCCCGAGTCCTTACAAGCTTTTACACGGTGCTTAAAAAGACATCTGACCTTTTCGTTGTCAGAGTCATTTCAGGTATGATGAATTACTGCGCTCCAGTCGAGCCCGCGAGTCTTGTTTTTCTTCTCCACTCTGCAGTTAAAACTATTTCTTTGTAAAGGCAAAATTAATTCAACAGCCGCACCGTTGTCTCCGCAAGATCAGTGGTGGACGTTTGTTTTTAAGACGTCTCTGTTCAGATACTGTCTTTTAAGTAACATAACTTGTTAGCTGCAAGGATAAGACCGTCTTCGCTTTTCTATTTCTCTCTCTCTCTCTTTTTCTTTTTTTTATTAGCATTTACAATCACGGGAAGCCATAATTACTTCTGAAGTGCAATTTCAAAAGGCGTCAAGAGATGAAAATACAACTGTAGGATAGTTTTTGGCAACAAGAATGAGTAATTTGAAAAATTTGTCACAGCTCTGATTTAATATCTCTCCTCTCGCTGATTAAAGAGCCGCAGCGCAGCCAGTC
Source organism: Poeciliopsis turrubarensis (assembly GCA_010277015.1). NCBI lineage: Eukaryota > Metazoa > Chordata > Actinopteri > Cyprinodontiformes > Poeciliidae > Poeciliopsis > Poeciliopsis turrubarensis. Next base: position 487,300 of record VMRN01000163.1, on the reverse strand, counting down.
ACGGCTCGCGAAATGACAGCCGGGTCCAGCGAACCGTTTGGGCCGCGTGGAGCAAGAAGCGAAGCCCTTCACAGACCCGTCGTCACGTGAGGGAAGAGCGGCCTGCGACTGCGTCGACCTCCGTCACGAGCCAACGACGAAACCCATCTGGACGTGGGATCCATTAGCCTTTTGTGTCAGACTGGAACATTTCAAACTTTTTAAAGCTCAAACTGTGTGTCAGAGTCTCTTCTAACCCCCTTTTTATTCCTTTTTGCTTTTTTTCCCAACAAAAAGTCGTCAGATTTTCTGACACGCCAAACGTACCAAGAAAAGTTACTGAAGCTCCATTGCGAGTTCTTGGATCAGCATATCTGTGAAGTGACGCCAATTAGAATGCTCACTTATTATGGGAGAGGTTTTTTTTTTCGTTTTTTTTTTTTACATTTATCTTTGTGTTTATAAATATCGGTATCAGAAGTGAACAAAGTGGATCGGTGCCTAAATTAGTTTTTTAAAAAAAAAGTACTTGATGATTTCAGATTTTTTGATTTTTTTATGTACATTCAACCCCCTCCATGGTGACTGTAAAACCCTAAAGCAATGGTAATATTCTGATAGTTATAAACCAACTGGTTTATAACATGGTTGTTCAACAGGACACAAAATAAAGTGAACAGAAATATATATATTTTTTTGTCTTTTACAATAAATATCCTAAAACCGTCATTTGCATTCGGTCGCTTTTGATCTGGAGCCCATGAAACAAATGCGGTCCAATCACTCGTCCTCAGAAGAAACCGAATGTGTGAGGAAAATCAGAGCGATTTTGTTGATGCTTTTTTTTTTTTTTTTTTTCTATTTTTGCTCGATCAGAGTTAGGACTGCACATGTGTTTGGATTATCATCTTGTTATTTCCAGCTCTTTGGCATTTACAGTTACGACTCATTCCTGTGGCATTTGTCAAAATGTGTTCCTCAAAACTTTCAATTGCTTGACATTTAAATTTCATTCGCGTCAACCGCAGAATCTCAACTGATAGCCGAAATAATGCAGCTTTATTTTCCTTTTCGTTCCTTTTTTTTTTGTTTTGTTTCGTTTTTCCCCTGAAAGTCCTGATGTTCTCTGAAAGCGTCATTGCATTGTTTTTTGGTTTTTTTATATTTGTTATTATAATTTTTTCTTTGTGTTATTATTATTATTATTATTGTTGCTGGAGTGTAACACAGTCGTGGCAGTGTCTGCTGCCGCCTGCGTCGCTCACAGCTTGACGAGGCTCCAAACAATCTGTTACCTGGAACACATGATGGCCCAAAAATAGCTGCGGGCGCACACAAAACTTCCAACGAGTTCGAGGTGCTATTTATTGATAGCGCTACAAAGTGCTGTCCTCCGAGCCTTTCTCTTTCTCCTTTTGTCTAAGTGAGCCCGCGTTTAGGCGATTTTCAAAATCTGAGTGCCACTCGGGTTTTCTGACGCGTCTCGCGGCTCTGTCTCTTGGGTGAGGTCGCGTCTCGTCAAACGTCCAGAGTGAAGCTCGACCTCTGCGTCATTCCTTCAGGTTCGACAGCAAAGACGCGCCGAACGCTTCAGTGCTGATTACGCTGCGTCTCCTAATGTGGCGCCCCGCAACACCGGTCTGCTTCTGATCCGGGAATGGCTTATGACATCAATAGACCTGCTGTCCTCGTTTTTGCAGCAGTTGTTAACAGCTGCTTAAAACCCCTGACGCCGCTGTTTTTATGGCCGTGGCACAGGTGCGTTGGAGTCGCTGCGTGGAACTGGGTCGTTTTACAGACAGCAACAGAGCTAAAAGGAGGGAAAAACTCCAGCCAAAAACTGGATTTGCTCATGAAACAGGCCATTGTTTTGTTTCTTTGTTGTCAAGTTGATGTTTTAGGTAACGGTGCTGTGGTAAAATACTTTTTTTTTTTCCATATTTATCGCCAGAGTCACAATGTGGTGACAGTTTGAGACACATAATTTGTGAAATGCACCACTCCCGATAAAAAAAAAAAAAAAGAAAACAACTAATCAGAGCGAGGAGGGTCTTAGCGCTGCCAATAACATTCGTGTACGAGCTGCTAAATGTCCTAATGGCAGAGAAACAACTTTCCGTTCAAGAAAAACTGTTTATCTGCTGTCACTGGTGGCCATGCTAGCTAGCATAGCATTCATGGCCGGCAAGGTTGTGGTGAACCAGCTTTAGCATAGCAATGAGCATTTGAGTGGCGCATACACGAGCTGATTGACAACGACGAGACCCTGTTTTTGGTCCGGAGTGCTGCGTTTTTGAAGATTGCAGGAGGCAGAGAAGTTTAATTGTTATTTTTTTCACAAATTTTCTTATTAATATTATTCTCTCACAACACAGTAGTAATTTCTGGAAGTTTGTGAAAAACGTATTTTTGTAAAAGTTACATCCTGGAGCTTTAAGACAAAACGGAAAATGGTTTTCAAATTCATTTTAGTTTCACTTCTCTGCACTGGACTATTGTTCACATTAAGGTCCAACACGAACAACAAACAGCATAATAAATGTATTTGTAAATTAAAGGTGTTGATATATTTTTTTAAAAAAGCCATAAGTGTGAATCTTCATCTAGTTACCAACAAGAACCAACCAAAAAAAGGTCTAGGCATAATGGATATTATATATTCTTGAGGACCAAATGTTAACAAATAGTGTATTAACGGGTTGCTGGTTGGTACCCAAAGTGGACCATTTGATTTAATGGTCCAGTTTTCGGGTTCCTTTCCACAGAGCAGACTTCAGAGGTCCAGAACATTTTGTGCAGGTGTGAATACACTGAACCGGATCCTGGTCTGGACCAAACAACAAGACCGAGGCGTCCCCCTTTTTACAAATAAAACAAAAACAACTTACAAGTAACTTTTCAGCGAGATACAGGAGTTGGTTTTATATCAATAATTCCTTAATATTGATTTAAGAAAGTTCTGGCACATTATTTCACTTTTGGGAAAAAACACCTTCTCAGAAGTGAAATAATCTGCCAGTCGAACTAGAACTTTTTCATCAATATTGAGGAATCGTTGACCCTAAACCAGCTCCATCTTTCTGAAAAGCTACCTGAGAGCTTGGTTTTGAATTATTTCAAGTGCACAAACATAGTCACACTGTAAACTAAGCCAAAAAATAAAATAAAAATACTTGGGAAGATAAGCAACTTTTGCTGTGTTCACATCAGTGAGGAGAAAAAGGCAAAACTTTTTTAAAGTTAGAAACGAGCCGCAAGCTGTAAATTCCACTTTTGTTGGTAATGAACAGTTGTTCAGTCAATGTCTTGATTTAGTGTTATCAGTTAAATAGGTAATAAGAAGAAAGATTGGAGAGTTGGACTAATGGGATGCAGACTTTATTGAGTGGAAAACACCATCACTTGCCACTACTCCTGCACATTGGGGTGTGAATGCGTGTGTAGGTGTGTGTGTAGGTGCGTGTGTAGGCGTGTGTGTGTGTGTGTGTGAGAGAGAAAGAGGAAGAGAGGGATGATGGATCCCACTGTGACCACTGCAATGAAAACAGTCAGTCTCTGTCTGCTTTGGTTTCACTCAGGCTGCACTTGCGGTTGGCTTCATAGTGAACTCTGGTTATTTATTCATGTCTGACTTCATCTCCCACGATGCATCAGTCATCTAGCTCGTGCTAGCCGTGGTGACTTAGCCTTGCTGCAGCGATACAGCAGATCTACCTTTACCTAATGCAAACTAAACAGATCGTATGCGTATCTGAGGCCTTTTTGGTTTTCCTTCGTATGAAAACAAGTCACTCATTTGATGTTTGATGTGAATCTGTGCATAAATGAAGGTCTTTATGAGAACTTATGGGTTTGCAGAGGTGAATCGGAGACTTTTGACTCATGCCTTGACCTTAAAACGCGCCGACTGGATTGTTACTAATTAATCAAATACCAAAGCTTGAAATGTCTTTGATATTTTCCTGTTTTCCTCACACTGTTTGAATCCACAGGGGGTATGCGAAGGTACAGCCTGTGTTGCGCATTGATTCAAGGAGAGAACGTTTAAGCGGCTGAAAACGTGAACGAAAGCTTGAGGAAACTACAAGGAGAAAATAGAAAGACGAGCAGCGTTCCACAAATATTCTTGGCTAGTTTTAGTGTAATTGTACAATTCTGTTGCTACTTGGGCTCAAGTTTGTTTCGGGAAACTAGTTGGTTGGAAGCCCTCCAGTTAGTCGAGACACGCGGTAACTTCTGTCGTTTTTGTGTGTTCTTTTACCTCCAGAAAGTGTTTGTGCCGCTGGTTCACTCCGTCTGAATAAAGACGGAAAACCAGTCAATTCTGGCTAATTGAAACTAGTTTGAGAGAGGCGTGGCTTGGAATCATCTGCCGGTGTCTGATTTGGTTTCTGCTGCCAGGTGCTTGTCGTCTGTCAGATTCGTTTTTGCAAACTGGGTATTGTGCAGTTTTCCATGTGATGCAAGTGAAATGGGGACGTGGCGCTCAGAGCCTGCAGCCACAGAAGTCGCTGGAGTCGGTTGCGTCTGGCAGAAAACCGCATACGGCAACAGGTTTTGGCGATTGCTTGTAGGCAGGAACTCCAATTGGTCACCGTTTTAAACGGTCGGCGATTGGAAACGCATCAAGGCTTCTGCAGATGGACTGACTCAGGAAACAGTATGTAAAATAAACCACACAGTCATTTTGAAAATGAAGCCTAACCCTCTCACTCACGGAATCAACTTTCTTGTGAATTATCATCCACATATATTTACCCCCCCAAAACATACATGACGTTAAAATCAAAACTTACAGACCGTGCAGTTCACACGTGTTTGTGTTGAAACCAAATCCGTCCAAATCATGTGTAAATGTGGCCGGATCGGGAAGCGTTGCTCATTAACGCGCGCTGCTTTTATCCGTCAGCTGTCATTGTTCGACACAAACCGACGGTGACCTTTGTGTTCATCACCAGAAAAGTGGGGAGAGGCGGGGGTTCTGTCTCGTACGTGACTCCGCGCTTGTCTTGCCGGGCGCCATTTAACCACGTTTGCCTTGCGCCGTTGTCGGGCAACGGCGAGAAACAATGACCTTTCCGCTGCTTCGAGAGAACCGCCGTCCACTTGCTCGTATTTGCACGAGTGTCCCTACCTGAGTATAATTAGTCAAATAACCTTGAGTCAGCCGGATGAATGAGGTGTGACTAATTATCCGCCTTTTGTGCGGCGATCTGCAGACTGAGCCAGCACAAAGCCGAGAATGTAGAAATACATCTTTAGATTTTAGTCATGAAATCCCTGAGACTGGGGGTTTATGAGACGTTATGATGACACACATACAAATATAGAAAATATGGGTATTTGTGCTTCAGATACATGTATTTTACTGCCTTCCATACAGACAATGGCAGAGAGACGTCTCTAAGGAAGCGTTTTGAGCATCAACATGTTCATCTTTGAATTTTTATTTTGAAGAGGTACATAAACGTCTCTCAGGAAACGTTAAGCTCAAACTCCTCAGAGGATTCTTCTAAAGCAAAATGGGGGTGAACAAGTTTGACCTTGCTTTAATATTTTTCGGATCCGCGCGTTAAAAACGACAAACGTCGACGCGACGCTCCCGCATTTAATCCTTCAAACAGTTTTTTTTTAATTTTTTTTTTTAGTTTTTTGGTTGAACCATCCACAAGCTTTTGGAGGGAGTCCGTGTCGACGTCTCACCGCTTTTCTTGACAGAATCTGTAGGGTTTATTAAAACATTTCGCAATATGGGACACAACTGAAGCCAAATGTGTGGTGTCCCATTTTGTTCTCCCGACGGGATCAAAGTACTTCATGAATATTTTAATTACAGCTTATATCCATGCCCTGACCTCGGAGGAGTTCTTGAAAACCTGACGGAAAAAACGTCTCGCTGGACAGTTTACATCGACATTGTGTTTCTGAATCAGCATCAATGCACATGATGAGGTTTGTAAAGGAAACTGCAACTGATTTAAAAAGGAACAACAAAAATTGTAGTAAACTTATTGTATGCAGTCTTCATAAAACTACTGTACTGGCTTGTATTTTCTACCTGCTGTGTGTTAGCTGTTCTGTTAGCTTGTGGGTTGAAGTACTCCGTAATCATCACATGTGAATTCTGAAATGGGAAAACTACATTTATTGGATTACAATTCTCCCCCGCCCCAAACGTACCGGGCCAGACGATGAATTCTACCATCTGCGACGTTCCTGGCACGTTTTACCGCCAACATTTTCACCAGCTTTTAGCAGATGTTTTTTTTTTTTTTCTTCCGAAAACTAGTTCTGGTCTTTCAGAGCTCCCGTCCTTCTTGTCTGTCTGGAAGCTGCGTAATTATCCCTTAAAATGTCGGCGTAGAGACTAAGAGCACATCAAGGCTGGCCCAAAATCTCAAATCCACAAACACCCGAGTGAAATTCAACGCTTGGAGCTCGGCGGGAGAGGAGGAGACGACTTCCACGTGATTCGACGGAAGAAACCTGGAGCGAGCCCTCGTGTCGACGTTAGCGCCTGCATTTATTTGATCGTCTCAAGCGCAAAACTTTGACGTTTTGCAATAACATGAAAGGGAGGAAAGAGGGGACAGCTGGAGACTGATCTGCCTTTCAGTTTTTGTTTGCTTCTCGATAATCTGCTGACACAAAGTGCTCGCGTTTCCACGAACAAGCTCACACAATGTACATCTGAGCTCGGGCGTACACAAAAACATTGGAAATCAGACGGCGAGTGCCGCCGCCGGCGGAAACAAGCCGGCCCCCCCCTCCCCCGGTGCCGTCAGCCGTTATTATCAATCTTTCATAAGTGCGCATCAGAACAACACGTTGCTCGGTTTGGGAACCTCACAGGACCCTCACTGCAAACACGCAGTTCTGGAGGATTCCTCCCAGACGGCGTCTCGTTCTTTAAAACCTTCATCACTTTTCTCAACGTACTTTTCCCAGAAACCCCACAGTCGGCCAACTGCTTCCTGTTTCATTTTGCTCGAGCTGCTGTTAAGGTTTTCTTTAATCCCCACTTCCCAGACTGCGCAGATTCAAGTCGTACCTTCAGTTGAAGTTTTTGAATTATTTAATTGAGCAAAGCCTACATCTGAATATTTGCATTTCTGACAGTTTTCCATTCAGAAACTTGGCAGCCGAAACAGATTGAAGCTCTGATCAGCTCTGACCTTCACAGACAGGAAGCCCATATATGTCTGTTTACTTGATTACTTCCTGAGCCTCATGTGTGGGTTTGTTCTTTCCTTTATTTTCGTAAATTATAGCACTCAGCCCGAGAACTTGACAAGTCCTTGCAGTGCATGAAAATAAAAATTTATTTCCTTTGTTCTCATCCTGTTTCCATGGCAACGTGACAGGGAGTGAAGGACAGGCTGCTGGCTCTAATGAAAACACCCCGGGAAGTACTCGACCCTTCTCGCTCCGTATCTCTTGGCGCGGCAGAATTATTGAACGGTTTTTGTTTTTTTGTTTTTTTTCCTCCTTTTGCAGATTTAAGATGAAGTTTGCGATGGTTCATTTTCATAATTAACAGCCTGGTAAGCATCTTCTGCCTCAGAGGTTGATGCAGAGACAAATTGCGTTTTGGAAAAAGTAAGTAATTAAAAAAAAAACAACACTTTTTTATTGTACAGCATATAAATGAGAAGTGGGGGGGAAAGAGACTTTTTTCCTCATCTTGGAAGTGTGACATGTTTTTCTATGCAGCCCATTTTACTTTATTCCCTTAAATGAAACTTTTAAATGCGTAGTTAGCGTCCATCTGTGTGTGTTTACTCACACTGAAGTGCAGCCATTTGGTTTGTTAGGGGACTTTAATGAGCAAACAGAGACATGGAGACCAAAAGACAAGACAGACGTGTAAATAATGATGGGACCCAAATACAATTTCTAGTCAAGTTGAGTGTCTGTAATTAAATAATTACAATTAACTGGATTTTAATCAAATAAATCACATTTTCAGTGAAACCCTTCTTGCTGTTAAACAACTGAATAAATAGAGATGTAAAAAAAAAAATAAAAAAAAATTAACATTGCGAAATTGACTTAGAAATGAGTTAAATTATAAAAAATGTAAAATTTTACGTCAACTTGATGTATTAATTAAAAACGTTAAGCTGGGGCAAATTTTTAAAAAAAATGTATTTTGAGTAAATAAATTTACCCCAACTCCGTTTTTAGTCAAGGACAATTGCTAACGACAATCAACTCAGTGTAGAAAACAAAAGGTTTCTGTTAAGTGTTTTCAACTGGACAACCAAAGCTGATGCAACTTTACTGAGTTCAAGCAAGAAAGAAACTAGACTAAGTCAAGTGGAGGCAGCTAATATTTTACTGAGGTCGTATTGACCTCAACAGTAAAGATATTTACTTTCTAAAGTCATTTATTCAGGTTTTTCAACCGTCAGTAGTACAGTGCTACTCAATCCCTTCAAGTGAACAGAAACCTTTGATCATTCATGGAACAAATTGGAAAAAACTCTGGACGCTAGCATTAGCATTGGGCTCGTCCGTGTCGCTGCAACATGCTCAGCCTTGAGATCCCGGTTCAGGCTACAATAGCTTCACCGACATGGTAACTGCTTGTAGCTCAGCGTGAACACGACGGTAATCAAACGTGACTCAGCAAAGTAGCGAAGAGGTACATAATGAACCTACAAAGAGCCACAATTTTGGGCCACAGAGGCCGAGAACTTTACGGAAAGATGACGAGATAAAGTCACAGTGGAAAGAAAGCCAAGAAGAAAATAAAGTCAGATAAGACTGTCCATAATCGAAAATAACTTGAACTGAAAAATGGCGAGGAGCCAGAATAATCAAGGTCACTTTGTAGGACTTTTTTTTTTTTTTTTTTTTTTCCCGTGTCAGTTTTTTCATGTTACATCCGAGGAAATAAATTTCTTATGGGCCGACTTTATTTTGGCTTTGACTTCCTGAGGACAGTAATGATGACTGTGACAAATGAGAACGCGCTTCCAAAGTGCTGCATAAGTGTAAGGGATGCATAAAAGATGACATTTATGGATAGACCACGAACGCTTGTTGGTGTGAAAACTGGACAAAACCTCACTTCACATTTTCCAGGGGCGCCCGAGGAAAGACATTTACGAGTACGAGTGTGAGTCCAAACACACTCCCAGCAGTCACATGAAAATTATGAAATCTGGTGGCTGGAGCACTTTGGGGTGTTATATTATGGATGGCAGGACAATGAAATATAATTCCAGCAGAGCAGCTGAAAACCGTGTGATATGTCCGCTGAATACTTATGGTCTCATTGAGCATAAAAATAATCCTGGGGTAATGAAGCAACGTGAGCCAGAGCTCCCTCTTTTTAGTTTCCTCCCCCAAATCCCATTAGCCAAACAAATGACTAAATAAATGCTGATCCCCGTTTGATATTTGTAACCAAATTAAACTAACGTGAACGTAACACTACATTTTAGCTGCATCTTCTTTCACCGCTGAGCTAATTCCGTCCAACTCACACCAGCCTGAGCTGGAAATCAAAGTTGAGACATCGAATGGCGGCCTCTTGAGTCAGATGGTCATACACCCATGGAGAAAAAAAATGAGGCTGCATTCACACCAGCCACGTTTAGTCCACTTCAGTCGAACGCTCGACCTTTTGTCCAGGAAGACTAGGTAGTTTGGGGAGGTGAGAATGCGCAATCAAACTCTTTGATGCTGACCGAAAAAGGCAAACTCTTTTTTTGGGGGAGGTGAAACTGTGTTTTTTCGACGTGAGCGGAACATCAGCCGTTTTGTAGAGGAAACGCGGCTGGTGGCAGCGCAAACCGACAGCAACGGCACGGCATATCGAGACAGATTTCAATTCAAATAGAAACTTTGATACATTTTAACGGGTCTGGATCTTGTTCCACCTGTACTGTTAAAAAAAAAAAAAAAAAAAAAAAAAAAAAAAAAA
>VMRN01000163.1:379998-477287 GCA_010277015.1 Poeciliopsis turrubarensis | reverse complement strand
TATATACCAGTGAAAAAAATCAATAGAGGACTTGTAACTAATACTTGTAATTGACATTTTCTGTCATCAGCTGGGGATAATGACAGCTGTAAACCTGGGTTAATGTTACAAAGCCGGTCCAAGGACGCGGCCGCCAAAGTCCTATCGAGTCGGATCACAAAAGGGGGGGTGAAAATGTTGATCCGGCACTTGGAGAGCCCGTGAATCACGGCCACATGCTGACGCGCTGTGAAATCAATATGAAGTCAAGTAATAAGAACCGGCAATCAGCAGCCTTATGAGGGGAGCAGGTCGGATGCCATCCTTATACATAATTCTGTTGACACACAGCAGCACCCATGGCTAAAGGGCATGCAAGATTTAGCACCGCAATTTTGTGCTATGAGGAAACATAATTAGGCTCGTGAGATGGTTTCAGCCCGGTGTGATTTTTTTTATTTTATTTTATGTTTTATTTTTTTGTAGAAAGAAACAGAGCAGCAGGAGACAATGGATTTTCTCTAATGGTTTTGTACGGAAGAGCTCTTTTGCAGCTTATATATACAAATTATAGAAAACTTAGATGCGTAGAAAGGTTTCACTGGAGACGATGCGTAGAGTGCAACACACTGCGCGCTTTAAATTTGAACTTCTATGATATATAACACTTCGGTAAGAAAGGGAAGACATGAGAAAATTAATGCACTATTGAAAATTCTTCCATCTTTGTGACTAAATTGGATGCGTTTTTTTTTTTTTTGTTGGGGTTTTTTTTTCCCAGGAACGGTCGGGAAGCTGAGATCGGTGCTCCACTCACACGACGACTTCCGTTACCGAACGAGCGCGTCGCTTCCTTGACATTTTCACTCGAGCGTCTTAAGAGCCATTTTCTGCTTTCAAAACAAATTAATTGTTAATCAAATTGTTCGCTGAGAGAAAAAAAAAAAAAAAAAAAAAAAAAAAAGAAAAAAGAAAAAGTACGGGCGAGATGTAATCTTGCATATGAAGCAGACTCTCAATTGAGTTTTAATGGTTTCATTTATTTATTTATTTTCCACCATCAGCCTAATTGAAAATCAGTATGAAGAGACTCTCCGTTGGCTTGATTAAAGCTTACAGCTTTTTTGAGGATGGGAGGGGGGGCGGGGGGTAATCTTTTCATACATATTTGTCAATGACTTAGCTCCTATAATTATCTATGGAATCGGTATCTTTCACAGGAATTATTTTGTGCGTAATGGAAGCCGATATTTGGATCTAATTCATGAGTTGGATGAATGGATGGCCCTTTTTTTCACTATAATCATAGGGATTCCTTCTTCAAGTGCTCCTCAGGTTAATCAACATGATCCTCAAGATTATATTGGTTCCAAAATGGGGAAAGCACGTAAACACGTCACCAGGTTTCACAAATAAACAAAAAAAAAAAAAAAAGTAAAAGACAGGAAATCAGAGCCTGAACAAACCTTTGACTTTATCTACCTAAATACTGAGTTCTGCTCCGCATGAGCGTGACTTCCTCCATGTCGACACGTCGAGCAAATTCCTCAAATCTTACGGGTGCAAAGCTCATCTTTCTTGCACTGCGTGCTCATATTGGTGAGCCTGAGTGAGATTAAAGATGTCTGCTGAAATTATGCTCTCATGTCGCTCGCGCTATGCTGAGTGAACAGACGCACTATCTCCATATGGCCTGGTGCACACCACCGCTCCCCTAATTAAACGTGATGGAGTTTCTCTCATTCTGAAACCAGCAGGAATGTTAAAAAAAAAAAAAAAAAAAAAAAAAAAAAATCCATATCGATACCGCTGCAGGAAAAACAATGAGCCCAGTTTCAAAATGTATAAACAAACAAACAAACAAACAAAAAACGGCTCTTTTGCTACAAAATTGTTGAAGAAACGAACAGCCAATGCAGAGGTGAAGAGGGAGACGGTAGCGAGAAATCAGATTTATCAATAATACTGGAAATATAACGGATGCTGCTGGATATCAAAAGCCAGGTTTTATCGTTGTAAACATTTTGAGAAATCGAAAGAAAAAAAAACAATGAAATCAAAGGTGTGATTTTGAGCAGTTTGTATCTTCCTTGAATTATGTCTTCAGATTAGAAGCAGAGCTCTTGTTCATAGTCAGCCTTACAGGTCTCAGAAATATCATAACTATGTATTTTATATACACAAAGTATATTAAAGCATTTTAAGGATCAAGCAGATCTGTTTGTTTATTTTCGCACCGTTATTTCTTTAGCATAGAAAGATTAATATAAACAATCCAGGAACATCAAAAGGCTCTTTTTTTTTTTGCACTGCCAGGAAGGGCTAGCTGTGTTAGCATTGAGCAAAGTGCCATCTTAGTGGGCGGGGGCCGTCATGTCAAAAACAAATTCCTGCTGAGCCCATCTCCAGACATTCCTCATTGTGTCCGCTAGTTAGCAAGTTAATCAATTTAACTAAATCAATCGAAAAAAATCAAATGAAATTCTCATTCATGTATCATCTCTGAGATTGACTCTCGTCTCATTTGTCGGGAAATGTCCCAGGGACGATGGTGGCGACATCTTTGTCTGAAGTTGCGCAGATTGTGGATCCAAACCCTGAGACGTGTGTAAACATACATACCGTGATCTCTGGACCGCAAGTCTTGTCCATGTTGATGTTCCTGTGACACGTTTTGTTTCGTTACCTGCTGTTCAACAAATACACGGAAACCGTCAACCCTGGTTTGGAAGTCTGCTGACATTTTCTAACGCTCTGAAGCTCGTGCTCTAAGTCAACACTGTCGGGGAAGATTCTGCTGCGCTGACAAAGTGCGCAGTGGAGCAGAGACGCATGCAGTGTAAATCGAGGGTATTATAGAAGCGGTTGGATTGTAAGAAGCGCTAAGGAAACCTAGCTGCCTCGCATCTCCTTAAAGAACCTCCAGGGTGTTGTTCCTCCCTCTCTGCCCCTTTCGCTTTTAGCCCACAATTAGCTTTCCTCGCAATTGAAGATGGTATGGTTTAATCCATTCTAATTTACGCTTTTTGTATGCTCAAGGATCTCGTATTGACCACACGACATGACCTTAAATACCGTAAGTGGCACTTATTTTTATCAACACAGTTATGAGATCTCAAACCCGACAAGGTCGCGTTGACCAACTCGACCTGTTCTTTCCATAAGCACAAGCTGTCTCTGTCGTCTCTTCCTGCTTCTGCTCTCAGTCCAGCCTTTTTGCCTTTTCTACCCGACGGTTCGACGTACGTTCAGGGAACACACGTATCCAACGCAACCGAAGACGCCTACACTCCTTCCACTACTGCTGACGCGCGCAAATAATCTCGACGACAGGTACGACCTGTCTGGCGCTCGACGCATGCCGCAGAGGAGAAAATGGAAAGACCAAAGTGATGATGAGAGGGAAGGAGGGACAGTGGGAACCGCATCTCATTTTAGATTCGGTGCCGTCATTTTTTTTTTTTTTCCTCCTTTGTGCTCTTCTCCTCCTTCCCTCAATCACTGCTCACACTTTACTTCCTCTAAGCAGATCCTTTCATCCTGCTCTCAGCTACGCCGTTAGACAAAGCCGGCTTTGAACGCGCCCGCGCCGCTTCCGTCGCACCCGCCGCTTCCTTCTCCTACCGTCGTGACTTTCACCTTTTTAAATTACACTCTCGTATAGGTACTTTAAGCCACTATTAATCTGCAGGTGAATTTCCCTGAATCAGAGTCTTGGACTTTTAAGGACCTCTGTTGTGCAGTAAAGCTCCCTTTTAGGGCTTAAGGACACCAAAATTAAACCCCACTGTGGCTTTTTAGAGGCTCCAGTAATGGCACAGGAGCTACTGATGAAAACACATCTAAAAGAAGCTCGAATGTATAAAGAGCCACGGCACCTGAAGAGCTAAACCCTTGAAGTCTACTGTGGCCAGAAAAGAAGAAGAAGTAAAGAAAGAAAAAAAAAAAAAAAAAAAAAGAAAAAACATAAAAGAGCCCTCTCAAAGGTACCACTAAAAAGTGCGGCGTTTCTCCTTCAGAGAACAGCAACTAATTATTCCTGGAAAAAACGAGGCATTCATGGGATTTCCTTTTTTTTTTTTTTCTTTTAGTTCATCGGTTCCAAATATTGGTTCTGATTTTAGGCTCTAATGACGGGCAGGGAGCGGCTTTAGAAACCATAAAAACACGTTTTTGTTCTAAATTGCCAGCTGTTTGAAGGTCGGTCGTTTCCAAGGCAGGTCGTCGGTATTTGTCCTCGATTACAACTGATTGAATTTACTAGGGATTCACACAGAGAAGGCAGCAGTGGCTGCGCTGCAAAAACACGAAATCTCACCAACTACTTTTGACCTACTTTCTATTGGAAATATCTCCGTACACTCGAAAGAAGACAAAACTAACTTAAGAAAACTTTTCAGCAAGATATATGAACTTGGTTTAAGTCAACGATTTCTTAGTTTTATGAAAAACGTTATTTCACTTGTCGGAAAAATGTTGTTACAGTTCAACAAATCTCCCCGTGGAACTAGAACAATTAATACTTTCTCATCCATAGTGAGGAATTACGGATTTAAAACATTTCTATATCTTGCTGAAAGGTTATTGTAAGTAAGTTTTGCTATACTTCAGATGTACTAAAATATTTGGGTTAGAAATTGGTAAGATTTTGTGTTTTTGCAGTGTAGAGCAATTTGGCAGGTTCAAACCTCTGTGTTGTAAACTGGTTAGAAAACCAGAGCATACACACAGACACGCACACGCACACCCACACACACAGACACACACACATAAGCGCGCGCACCCAACGGATTCTGACACTCTTATGGATGTCTTAAGGCTATTTTTGGTGCCTGGCTCTCGCCACAGTCAGGGAGCTGCATCATCCTGCCTATGAAGCCAATTTTTCGAGAAAATAAAATCCAATTTTTGCTACTCTTTTACAACTCTTATTCATCTTTCCTGCAGAATCGATGCACTGAGGATTATTTTTAAACAGAAGTTCACCTTTGGGATAGAAACATGTGGATTTCACTGTGAAACAATGACACGTTACATGACGGCAAAAGTAATCAGTCATTAAGTACAAGCGATTTCATAAACCAAGTGAATAAAGAGTAGAGCGTGCAGAGGAGATAAAAAGCATGATGCAACACGTAAAAGGCCATCAAAACCCACTTTACGTTGCAAATAATCATGTGCCACTAGTGTGAATTCGGTTCTGATTTTCGACGGCGCAGTGTGTGTGTGTGCGTGGCGCGTCAGTGTGAATCGCAGACATCAATAACGCAACAGACGCTGAATTAGAGCGTTGTAATAGGAATATAATGAACCCCCTGTCAGCGTGTGCACAAGTAAAGAGGGTCTGGAGCTAATTAAAATGTTATCAACAAAGGTGCACGTACTCGGTGTGTATCAAAGTGGGAACGAGTCCTGGCTCATTTAAATGACTTTCTCGAATGCGCCGAGCGGTGCACAAGAAATACCAAACTCTGCTCTGCAACTTTGTTTACACTGCAAAGCCTTGGAAGTTTGGCTTTGGAAAAACCTTTGGGAGCTGGGCTGCAAAAACCTGACATTCCTAAAGTCTTTATGTCTGAAATTAGACTTAATTTAGTACCAGATGTTGGCGTTATGTTAGTATGCATACTTTATTGTCTAAAGTATGAACTATTGCTAGAACTATTGCCCAGAAATACATGTGTTTCTTGTGAAGGCCCGTCAGTCTACCACTGCGCTTTCAAAACAGAACGACATAAGGACAGAAACAGGAAGGGGAACCTGAACTCTCTCATGACGCTGTCAAGCAACACAAACTGAATTGAACAGGAGCTCAAAAAGGAGCGAGAGGCCCGGACACACATCACCGCAAGAAAGCAAATATCCGAGAGTGAACTTTGAGACAAACACGGTTCAGCGTCTCAACTGGCAGCTGAATTAAATACCAGCTCGACCAGTTTGTAGGTGAAGCGGTAAGAGGCGTCTGACTTATGACCGGTCAGGAAAAGAGTTGTGTTGTGTTGTGGATTGTCCAATGAAAACACCAGCAAGAGGTGGCTGAAAGCGTCCAACCCGAGGTCTTTATATTAAACATAAATGTATAAATGTATTTGAGAGATGTAAAACAGAGGGGAAGATCCAGCAACACCACTCAACACCGCCAGGCGAGCAAGAAGAGGAACATATAATTCAGGGGGGGGGAGGAAAAAAAACGGCTGATTCATTTTTAAATCCTTTTGTTAATATGTCGTTTGTGTCAACGATGCGTGTGTGTGTGTGTGTGTGTGTGCAAACCTCCGACCAACACCACGAGCCGCGATCAGCGAAGCTAAGTTTCAAATTTAGCACGCAGGGAAAAAAAACAGAAAGAAAGAAAAAAAAAAAAAAAAAAACTCATCTGCTTTTGCTTCTTCAGTAAAAACTCTGCTCTGCAAATGGAGATGGGATTCCGGCTGTTACTCATGATTTGTGTCAGACTTAAATGAGATTTCAGAGCAGTGTTGGCGCACTGTGTCATTTTGCAGAGTGGGGGTAAAAATAAAAAAAAAAAATAAAATAAAAAAAAGAATAATAATCTGAGTGGTATTTTTATCTAGCAGATGTGGAAATCTCGCAGTCATCTTTAACTGGCTCCGCTGCACATGAATGCAGCTTTCAAACACAGCACTCTGCCTTGCAAGCTGCAAACCCGTCTGTTTCACACTCGCTGCGTTGAGAGGACCACCCTAAATGAGAGGTCTCTTTTGTCGTGCCGTGAACGCCTCATTGCGGAAGGCTGGTATTGATACCTAGCAAAACATAACTAATCACCTCCTTAATTTGTTACCTACTGTTAGCAATAGGAAATAAATCTTGGTCATTTTTATTGAGATCAAATGTTTGCTATACCATGAAAACGCTGTTACACTCCAACAAGCCTTCGAACAAAA
This sequence comes from Poeciliopsis turrubarensis, assembly GCA_010277015.1. NCBI lineage: Eukaryota > Metazoa > Chordata > Actinopteri > Cyprinodontiformes > Poeciliidae > Poeciliopsis > Poeciliopsis turrubarensis. The sequence goes on along the minus strand of VMRN01000163.1, from coordinate 470,400 downwards.
GCTTAGGGGGATATTCGTGCTTCGCTCATACTAACTCAACAACACAGTCACGATGACAAGAGCAGCATTTAATTGTCAGTTCCCAGAGTCATCTGAGTTATTGCCGCTATAGAAATGTTAGCCAATGCTTTCAATGCTCCTCTTCTGCAGATGTGGTGATGAGTTTTCATGCGGAGGCCATTTAAACACAGAGAACGCCTTTGAAAATTATTGCCTCCTTTTCAAGTGGGATTGCACCGCCAACGGCGTTGTGCTGTTGGCAGATTTGTTCGGAGTCCGTGGCAATTTAAAGTGATGAAAAGGCTGAAGAACTACGCGTTACACGCACTCTGGACTAATGATCACGTCCTCTTGCAAACGAAAAGCAAACAGTGTTTCCTGTGCGCAGATGTGCGCACAGGAAACACTGTTTCAAACATGACGTCGCTCGGTTTCAGGGCGAGACGCGGCCTCGCAAAAAGATGCCACGAAAACCGCGCGCGCGGTTCACGCGACTTTTCACGCACGAACGACGCGAATCGCACGCGAAAGCACATGTATCTGTGTGATCTCGGAACGTTTCGTGGTCAAATCCCATGCGATCCACATGAAAACTTGCGACCAGAATCTCCTGAAGTCCTACAGACAAACGGGAGAGTTAGCATTAGCGATGCTTGGCTGGCATAGCTCAGCTCTACATCATCTAATATTTGTGTTTGTATGGTTTCCATATACACCTCGTCTCTCCCTTTCCTACTGATCCATTATTGAAAACACAAAATTACGCAGCTCACATTTTTTTTTTGAAATAGCTCTTTTGCAGCTATCGTTGATCTTCTCCGTCAATTGTCGTACGATTCAGCCGCATTTGCACAACCCATCGATGCAAATGTGCATGTTAAATGGCCTCACTGTCGAGTAAAACAAAAAAAGAATGAAAACTACAATCAATCCAGGAAAATTATTGAATTTGTTTTAAAAAGAAAGAAAAAAAAAAAAAAAGAGTCCAAGAAGACTGCTTCCTTTTCGCAAGGCAAAGACAGATTGTGTCAAAGCTCATAGGAGAGGGCTTTGATTTGGAAGGGCTCAGACAGACAGCTGGGAAAATGTGCTTGGACAAGCCGGTATTGCGAGTCAATGACTGATGTTACTTGTTTCATAATTGATCAGATCTAGCAGGTTCACGGTTGGTACATGTCACTGGAGAATTTGACATTGTTTCGTCAAATTAGGTTTCTTTTATACGGGCCCGGAGGATATGTAAAAATCGGCACATTGCCTCGCCGAACAAAATGAGGCAGGCTTAGAGAGAGACGGAGGGAGACAGGGAGGGAGGGAGGGAGAGCGAAGCAGCCATCCAGCTGTAGCTGCTTAGGCAGTGAAGCTGAAAAAGATGAAAGCCAGATTGTTAGCATCAGTGACATCACAGCGGAGCGGGGAATTGCGTCAGCTTTTTCAAACGGCGCGCATAAAACACCAAACGCCGCCTATTCTTGTGACAACAGAGCGGACCCCATAGGATCTGTAAATGCTTGTAATCGCGGCTGTTATTATTATTATTATTACTATTTATTTTTATTTTTTTGCCCCCCCACACAAACTAAATTCAGAGCTTATCGCCGAAAACGAAATGGCTCCAGATGCGCCAGTTATTAATGCACACTTGCTTTGCACGAACAAAAACAACCCGTGTTGCGTATGTTGTGGAAATGAACTGGAAAAGCTGCTGACCGAAGTGATTAAGAAATAAAAAAAGTAACATAGCAACCGGTGTTATTTCTCCTAACGTCATGCAAAGCTGACTTTGCTGTTAATCCGGGAGGATGTTGCGCCAGCCGACGTTGATTAGTCCTGACCCGGTTTCCTGTCATCTCAGTCTGTGGCTCGGGGCTGCTCTGGTTCTGTCTGCAGAGTGTCACACAAAGGCCTGATAGCTTTTGTCCGCATCGCCCAATAGCCTCTGTGACGTCTTCCATACCGCCACACCGTCGAAGGCTCTGTTTGCCACATCAGCATAATTGGTCTCCCGGCATCGTCCGCCTTCACCCTGCTGACTCGGCGTACAGCGGAGAGCTGGAGATGATGGTCTTAACACATCTCAAATACCTCGCAAAGGTATTCTTACTCTAAAACAACCTCAAATTCAGTTAAAGAGACTCTCTGACCATCAAGTTCAAAGTCCTGCAACAGATTCTGAAATGGATTTAGGTTTTGTGTTTGTTTGGGCGTCTTGAACGCAGCCAAGCCCTTACATGGAAGTTCTTGTTGTATGTTTTTCTTTATTCGTAACATGTCTGTTGAGCAAGTATCGGGGCAACGTGAATCCCGGAAAACTCACGTTTTTAACAGCAGGTCAGACGTTCAACATGGGATACTGGGCAAGTGCAAACAAAAAGAAACAAAACATCGCGATGATCACCGACTCGGATGTCTTGCGTCTCAGGTGTAGGGTCCCCTGTGTCTGGAGTGGATCCCAGCTGGCTCCAGGTTCTGGTCCCTCAGAGAGCCATGAGGAGAAAACCTCAGCCTCTCCAACGTCAGGCGAAACGTGACTTCCTTGACTCATCGGCCGTTAGACGGGAGGCAAGTTGCGTTTCCAGTTGAGTAAAATGAAAGATCTGGCCTGGACAGAAAACCCGTTTTGTGCACCATCTGATGAATATTGATGTGTGGGATACCAAAAAGAGCAGAGAAGGGTGAAGATGGTAATGTGCCTGGTCTTGTTTCCTGATAGAAAGTGGACCTCGACCCAAGTCTTTTGACGCCTCTCGCGGAGTGGACTCTGGCCAGCCTCCGAGATTCTGTTGCCGCCGTGTATCACCATTGAACTCGTGTGTTAAGGTTGAATTTTTCATCTGAAAAAGTTGCCACAAACCCCAAAAAGCCACGTTTGCTCATGGCTTTTGTGTGGCAGTTCTGACTGTCGTCGGGCCAGAACTGTGAGACGTACAACTTGTGGCTCTGAGCGGATTCACCTGGATTGACGCTGGACTTCATGGCTGGTTAACGGCGGGCATCCTCTCAATCAGGTGGACAGGGGCGTCCCAGTCTTTCCATTTCCAGAAGACGGACTGAGACCAGTTCCTCGTGACGTCCAAAGCTTTTCCATACTGATCTGTAAGGTGTGTACTGTCTGTGGGTCTCAGTAAACCAATGTGCTCGCAACATGACAAAGTGCAGAAAAGTTTGACCATTCACCACCTTTTTCTTTAAACTATACGCGGAGCTGCACCATAAACATGAATCTTAGGCAACCTTTTCTGAGAAACCAAAAACTATTAGTCTATTCCCAAATGCTCCATTCGGTTTGCTTCTTTGTCTGGTGTTTGATGTGTGTTTCGCAGCTAAAAAAAAAAAAAAGAAAGAAAAATAAACAAACATAAACAAAGCCCCCCGTCGGGTTTGCTACCTTAGTTGACCTCTTGTCGTTATTAAAATTCAAACGTGTCACAGTACGCAACAGGACGGCAAAACTTCAGCTGACCTCCTTGCAGGAATTCCTTCTCTTTCATCTTTCTCTTTCATCCACGTTCCTCCATAAGAGCATATTCTTGTTTACAGCGATGGCCCCGGGGAGCCGTTGCGAGAACAGGCAGTGCTGCACACAAAGGCACTTTTGGCGGGGAAGTGACCAGTAAAACGTGTGGCCGCTGCTTCCCACCAAGTCATTTCAGGCCTTTGCGTAGCGGTGCGCTCAGATTCATTTAGCGTCACGCGTTTACATGTCATTTCGTGTCAGATTGTACCTTCGGTCTCCTCAGGCGACTCCTGAACAGGCTCGACTAACGTGTTCTGAGACGAGGCATGTTCTCTCTGCTTAAAGTTTCCCAGAACATCAAATCTGAGAGGATTATTTATCCGTTAATTCGATCCAATTAGGAATATTTTGATATCATTGAAGGAATGGAGAAAAAGATGTGAAATTTTTTGTTTAAAATTGCTTAACGCTTAAAAGTATTTCATACAGGTAATAAAGTAATCAAGCTATTTTCTTATTTTTTTTATTTTGTGTTTATCTTGAAGTGCGCGGTGCTAATGTTGACGTTCCCCAAGGTTTTGTATTTGAGCCTCAACGTTTATGTTTTGCCAGCTCATTCAATCAGGTTTGCATTGTCTTAGCTCATTATAAATATGTACGTTTTCATTTATTTTGCAAAATAAATGAAAAATGTCGATGTTTTGTTACAGAGGAGGGAGTGGAAATGACAAAAGCTGGAGAAGGGAGTAAGTAGGGCACAGAGGGAGATGAGAAACAGCTCCTTACAAGGGGAAAGGTAAGGGAGGAAGAAAAACACACAGTAACACAAATGAATATTAAATTGAACAGAACGAATCCCCCCCAAAAACATCACAAACATTGAGAATAGCTGAACCAAATGAAGCACAAACAAAAACGACAAGATATAATAAAGCAATAAAGAAATCCAACCAGAAGCCAAAAATTCACCCGAGTCGCATTTGGGGATCATAAAATGTATTTTGTTTCCACTTTAGTCAGATTCTCAATTTAGTGGTTAATATTTACCGTATAAAGGAAAACTAGGACTCTTTAATGTTTTTGAAATGTGCTTCTGGCAAACAAAACCACGTCAAATATTCATTCAGTAGATCAAATGTGTTGTTTAAGACTTAAAATTTCTCACTCAGGACTTGGACTTTACTTGAGCTTTGCCTGTCACAAGGACCCGCCTTCCCAAGCTCAGCGCAATCCTAGTCAAAGGAAACTCTGTGGAATATTAAATGTATTTGTATTTGTTTTCTATTTTTTTTTTTTTTTTTTTTTTTACATTATTACCTACTGTTACACTAGGAAATAATAATAACAATAAAAAAAAAAAAAGCAGAGAGATTCCGTTGAGTGATTTCGTCTGAATAACAGAATGAGAAAGTGCAGTTTGAGGCTCTGCATCCTCTCTGCCTCATCAGTCTCGCTAAAGGCCTCAGAGTGATGCGGGCCCGTCCCCGGTCCCAGTGGGACGAGGCGGGGAGCGCCGGCGCGCGGGTCGCAACTCCACACTGCATCACAGAGCCACGCCACAGAGAAACCCATGGCTAAGCGCACACACAGTCAGTCTTAAGTAACCAAACACTGACAGCTAAAAAAAAAAAATAAAATCTAAATAAAAGCAGGAAAAAGTGGGGGGGGAAAAGGAGGCAACCCACAGAAAAGACACACTGAGACTCGAGTGAGAGACTGTTTTCCTCGACGCTATCGTGGCTTCATGAGAAACCCAGATCCAGTGCGCAATAATACACTATGCATATTAAATAATAATAACAATATTGAATTTTAATCATTTACTCGCGTCTTTAGAAAGGTTGCGTAAAAATTCAACAGCAATCAATCACAGCCGCTGTCTCACTGCAAAAGAATTTCACTTTTTTACAAAACGGATGGAGACACAATTATATTCCAGAGCGCAGAAATATGCGGCCATTGATTATCAGCAACAAATCGGTCATTTCTTGCGTTAGATTTTTAAATTAAGGAACACAGAAAACAAGTCTCCGTTGTGTTACTTTAACGCGGATATTAAAATCAGCCTGGGTAGCTCGCCGAACCAACTCGAACAAAAGAGGGAAGAAGAAAAAAAAAGCAAAAAAAAAAAAAAAAAAAAGAAACAATTTCAGCAATTTCCCAAACTCGTTTCAAACAAAAAAAAAAAAAACCCATCTAACTTTGTGGAGTCACTTTTGACACAACGCGAAAAAAGTTTAAAGTCCTCTCAAGGCGCGTCGTCTCACTGATGGCGTCTGCCTCACAAGTAAACAGGAAACACCCGTCGAGTTCACATGGGAATTAAGAGAGGAACGACATTTAGGTCACCACTTCTCAGTTCGTCAGATAAGTCTGAAAAAAAAAAAACATTCTGCCTTTTGTCTTTCACTCTCACGAGCGCGTCTGAAGCGTGTGGGAGGAGAAGCAAACACAAGCCAGGAAGCTGGTACCAAAGTTGTCGCTCCTCCAGATCGGTTCTTCAGAGCGGTTCACTCGCTCACAGCAAGGCTGATCGCTGCTGGAGAGACTTGGATGAACATCACGTTTTAATCACGTTAATGATTTCTTTGATAAGTGACGGTATCATGATCCAGATCAACAGGGGAGCTTCTAACTCACCGAACAATCGCTGCTTTTCAGATTGTGTCTCGTCATGTTTTCCTGCCTCGTGGTTTTAATAACTACCTGGAGATGCTTCCTTACAGACAGAAACCGAACAGAGTGGTCGTAGGTTTAAAATGAGTTGTTTAGCGAATTTATTTTCGTGATGCCAATTTGCGCGATTTTCTGGCAGCTAGTATTTTTTTTCAGATGTGAAAGCTCATTCGTCCTGTCGGGTCTTAGTGGGCTTGCAAGAGAATCCCGGTGCCTTTTCCTTACAGTGGGAAACAAACCACAGAGAGAAAGTGAACCGAAGAAGAAAGGGGCTTGTAATATTAATGTGATCTTAAATGGAACCCGTTGCTTGGCGTCCATGTTGGGTCAGAAGGGGATTAAGGCGGAATACGAAAATCGTAATCTGAACTCGCTCAAACCAAGATGGCCGACTGCCAGCCCAGTCGTTCCCGTCGGTGCGGAGGACTCCGTTTGTTGAATGAATAATATATTAAGTTGCCATTATCTGTGTTCTATAAACTTCTATCGTCCCATCCAGTGCATCACATCAAACCATAATCGATAACGGACGCAACCTGCAAACACATTCGCGCAAAAGTGGCCTCATAGGAGAGGATGTCAATGGTATAATATTAAGCACCAGGAGTCACTGTTACAAATAAGCAGTCGATTAAGTTGAGTTTCATTATTTGTAACGTTTAGGAGTGATACTTCCTCTCAATCAAAAGTTTGTGCAAAAAAAGCTGCTGAAATAAGAAATTGAAACGGAAACCGAAAAGGGTTAAGGAGCCCGACACTGTGCCCTGGTGCGCTGCGAGGCTGATTTTAGCTCCACAACTCCCACTTGTTGTCATTTCACTGCTTCCGACTTCCGCAGACTTGAACCATCGATTTAAAGCACTTCTGTGAATTCAACGTAACAAAAATCTGAGGCAAAGGTTTGAATACGTTTTGGTACTTCCTGGTCTTTGGTTTCTGTTTGGAGCAACTAATTATATTTTCTTCTGCAATAACTTGAAAGCCAAGAGAATATTAAAAATCTCCACAACTCAGGATACTTTGCGTCGCTGCAACAATGTTGACCGACGAGTGGTATTCTGAAATAAAACAATATTTATGTAGAAGGCGTGAGGGGAATATTCTGGTGACTTGACCAACGTGGATTTACACACTATTCTTATAACCACGCGGTTCAATTTGAACCATTTCTTTCTCATTATTTCAGTCTTTCCGTTATCAAATTTCAAGCTATTTTACAGTCCCGGCTCTGCTTGTTATAACGTGCAACTGGCTTTTGTTTACTGCTGCATGTGTCAGTAAATTTACCATTTCTTCCATTTAGAAGGTAATGCAAAGACCCCGCTGTGAAAGGACAACTTATTTATTTATGAGTTTTTGTTTCTGAAATGGAAAAGAAAATGCATTCTGCGGCTCACCGTTGCCGCCTTATTAGGAGAAGCGATAAGCGCACACGCTGCATGGCAGGTTTTTAATATTGCGCCGCCGCCGATTCCCAGTTGGGTTCATTACTCTCGCAAGCCAGGTGTTATGAAGGATGCGCTGGAAGTATGAGACGATGTTTGTGAAAGACTTTTTTTTTAAATTTATTTATTAAAATCTGTAAATAATTACTCTTTGCACTGCCTATTCCGTTTACTTTGTCTTGTCGTAGTTCATTTATTTATTTTTTTTTTAGCTAAAAACACAGGATTATGGTGTTTGACTGAATCATGTCATGTCTTAAATCAATATTATTGATAAGGCACGTCCAGCTTGAACTCCACTGACCCTAACTTTTATTTGCCAGAAAGGATTAAAATATACAAAGGTTACAAAGTTGTTTTTTTTAGAAATTATTCTAAAGTGCTAAAAAAATAAAAATAAAAAAAAAACCCACTGTCGTAGCATGGAAACTAAAAGATCCTCCCCTTAAAGCTGCGGCATGTAACTTTTATAAAGAATATGTGTTTTTAAGTGTTTGTTCACAGTTTGCCAGGCGACTTTTGTCGCCTGAAGAAACGCTCCCGATCGAAAACAACCAATTAGAGCCGGGAGGTGGGGCTCAGCGCTGTCAATCAATCTGTCTCGTGAACGTGCTGCTAAATGCGCAAACAGTGGAGAAGCAAGTTACGATTCAGGCGTTTTCCACAGGTTGTCACGGGAGATGACAGTATTTCTCAAACGTGCATGAAAAAGGTCAAAGTAACACTCCTTGCATGTTTTTTGACGAGGGAACAATAAAGTCGCATGATGTGAAGCTCAAAAGAGTCAATTTTACACAACGCTGTTCCTTTAACAGTAGCCTCTGAGTCAAGGCTTGTTTCTTGAATCCCAATTACCAGCGCGTCGCTTCCCTCGGCTTTTCGTGTCTGAAACCTAATTGTGTCAATATTCAAATCGTCGCCAAGCGGGTCGTGTTGTCCTTCCTGACGTCTGCAGATTGTTTTGCGTTTGAAGCCGGTCGTGGGGGAAAAAGGCAGAGAGAGTGTGTGTGTGTGGCTGGAAGGTGCAGGCCCTCCGCCACGGCAGAGGCTGTCCCGTCTTTTGAAACGTCAATCAATCTGACAGACGGCACTTTATCTACCAGCGTGAGAGAAACGGACCGAGCCCCCTGTCCCTCCAGCAGTTCATCCACACAGGCGAAACTCGCCGGAGTTCATCAGTTGCACATCACAGATAAGGCTATTGAGATGGAGGGCATTAGGTAGCGTGTGTGTGTGTGTGTGTGTGTGGTGCATGTGTAGACCGGCTGTGCTTAGAAGCGAGACCTTTGTGTGCGCCTCACCTGAGGTCTGATAAGATTATATTCACTTATTCCAACCAGATTTCCCTCCTCCCCCGAGTCGGGCCAGCGGAGAAGGTCAAGGAAGTTTGGCTGCATGTTTTACAATGAGGATGTTTCAAAGGCGGAGAAACGTTCCACAGCACAACCGTCGTGTTCTTGACCACGACGACCCGAACCGGAGCTCCATTCATCTGTTTAAACAACAATTTGGGCTCGTCTGTTGATCGGTGATTCGACTTCCGCCGCGAGCTGTGAAATAAAACTGAAGTCTCCTCAGCCGAAAGTCGGCCATGATGTTGGCTCCCTTCAGCTCCGTCCGGCAGAGCGCCGAACGAGAAGCTGCACGGGTTCCTGGCCTTCCTAAACATTTGCATACTTTTTCCCCAGCTACTCAATGTTTGGTTTTCTTTGAGGTCACACATTGGCAAAAAGAAAAAAAAAAAGAAAAGAAAAAAGACTGAGGCCGTTATTGTAGGACGGTGACAATATGCAGGAAGAAGACTTAACGTTCTACTAGAATAAAAAAAAAAAAAAAAAAAACGTCTACAAGAAATATGTTGTTTCTTTTGTTGGAAGATTTTAACAAGGAAGGGAAAATAGTCTCATTTCGACGACTCGCTGAAAAACGGCTGGCCCGTCGCTGAACTGCGAGCAAATTTCAGTTTCGCTCGACCATTTGGCGGACGTTTTACTTGTGCGTTTGTCGGTTTTGTCGAGCCTGGCTTCTGTGCTGGTAATGCAAACAAAACAAAACAAAACTTGCTTCAAAAATGATGAACCAAAGCCTCCGTTTTACAATAACAAAGTCAAAACTTTTTTTTGCCTTCTTCTAGATATAGAAAGAAACAAAGACCCGATGCAGTTTCACCTGTTGTACCTTTAAATCCGAGGACGACGTTTCAAAATGGGAAAGAGTGATTGCAACACAAATTAGCCGCCATAAACCGTTTATCTTTAGGATGAGGTTGAGAATAGTTTTTTGTTTTTATTTTAAGGTTTTATGATGTTTTTTGAAATCCTTAAAAAAAAGTAGCAAAACAGTGGCGCACTCTGTACGTTTCAAATTTCATAATTTGTGACTGGTTTTTTTTTTTTGTCAACTACAGTTGAGAACAATCACAGGATGCTTGGAGTATCTGGAACATGATGTCCTCAAACAGAAGCTGTTTTTCTGTCTTTTTTTATTATTATTATTATTTTAAACCAATAAAAGTGCATCTGCTACCAAAACCAAGTTAAGACAGACAGTAGAATGTGCTCAAACATGATTCGTTTGTCGACGCGCGGGGTTTTCATCCACTGTCTCAAACTAAACTGGGAGACCACAAGAAAAAAGGAAAAAAAGAGAAAATCTTTAATCAGGTTTTTTTTTTTCTTTTTTTAACTTTTGAAAGGAACTGCGTGGAAGTGTGTCAGCACAATATTATCTTTTCCGTCCAAAGTTATAGCATTTACACTTCTGAGCGTTAGCCAGCTCGATGACGCTGGACGCCTTACAGAACCACAAATTTGCATTTGCCATTAATCTTAACTCCCTAAAACGCCACTCCAGTTTTTCTTTATCTCAATTTACCAAACACGCGCACACACACACACGCACACAAAAAAAGCTCAACTTCTTTTGGCAGCATTTTCACTGAATCTTAAGTCTTCTCAGTGCGTCTGCTGTTCTTACTTCTGTTGTGTTTATTTTCCTCTCTGTTGATCTGAACTTCGTATTTGAGATGACAGGCGGGTTGGACGTGTTTCTAAGTTATTGCAACCTAAAAGCTGCTGAGTTATGAGGAAGAAGAGTCCACTTTCGTCATTGATTTAGTTCGATTCAATCTTCGGTTTGTTCAGCACAAATGCGCACTTTCTCACATTAGACTCACCAAACGGGACATTGAAAACTTAACCTGAAGAATGAATTGTTTGAGAGATATTTGTCTTAGAATGACAACGTTTTCATTTTTAGTTTGCGTTTTGAATGAAATCGACATTATTTGCATGTTTTAAAACTGTCTGCGTGTTGTGACAATATAAAATGGGACCGATTGTCTGAGACAAGACTTATCCGTCGTCGTTGGTGGCCACGCTAACTAGCTTAGCATTCATGTTTCAGCTGCGGTGAACCGGCTGTGGAGCAGCAGAGAGAAACGTGCAGAGCGTGATCAGCGTGTAAGCTGGCGTGATCGACAGCGCTAGGACCCGCCTCCCGGCTCTGATTGGTTGTTTTTAGTTGGCAGAGGGAGCAGTCGGAAAAGGCTCCATTTTTTTTTCCACAGATTGTCCGGTATTTCACTGTCATAGTGGCTGTTTCAACAAATATGTAAAATAATAAAATAAAATGTTTAATAAAAGTTAATCCTGCAGCTTCAAATGATTGGATGTAACGACAACAGCCCCATAATTACCTCCTTCATTTGCAACCAGCCGATCAGAGGGAAGCCAGAACCTCACAGTAGTCTGAAAATGAGATTGTTTACCAAATCACGACTGTCTGGAAAGTCCACACAGGACCTTAAGCAGCTCAGATGCTGTGCCTCTGCACTCCGACAAAAAATTAAACATTTACGCGCTTCTAAAAACTTTAAACCCCGCTGAGCGAGAGTACTTCCCCCCCCCCCCCTTGCTCTGCTGGTGTAAGAGCCTTCTGAAGTGGTCTTTGGTTCAGAAGAGGCTTTTAAGAAGGAAAGGAACATCTATAACCCATCTTCCTGAGTATGTCGTCGTGTTGCCACTCCCGGGGCACCGGCTCCGGGGGCGGGCCGGGCCTTGTGAATCTTTTCCCAAACTCATAAATGAGCTTTGCTTAACAAGCCTTCGAAGCCTGTTGGGCTTCCTGCTGCTTTCGCACATTGTAGTGCCACGCTTTTTCCTTCCACCTGACTTTCTGCTATTGTCCTTGGATTCCTTTAACAGGTCACCGATGTCATTCGGCTCCTTCGGTCGCGACTCGTTGCGGCTTCTCCTCCCCGACATGACATTTCCGTCACAAAACATTCTGTGTTCAAAATCTGTTCTTGTTGGTCTCTTATTGTTTTTTTTCTTTTTCATTTTCTGACTTGCTAGACTTAAGCAGCAGTGTAATGTAATGTAATGTAATTGCTCTTTCTGAACCAAAACAGGTTTTGGAAACAAACCTTTTGATCTATTTTAAATCGGGAGTTCTACTCCTAATTACACCCCCCAAGCAAATTAAAGTTGTTTTCACACATTTGATCGAAGCTACTGGTTTGCACAAATGTGCAGAGTCATCAAATCTATTAGCAATTCAGTGCGGCTATGTCAGTGTTTCAAGAAAAGAAACATTTCAAGCCAGTTCAGCACGGCTTTTTGCGTGTCGGATTCGTATCGCCCGACTCCTGAGATGGCGTGATGGGAAATTTAAACAAGCGAATCGGTGCGCTCCCATTTACAGACGGCGTTTTCCACAGCGTGTGAGTCGACCCGTGTGCTGCAAAAGTAACGATAAGAATAAAAATGCTGCTTTGTGCGCAAATTTGATGAGTTTCTCTAAAGCGTGTTTTGAAAGAATGCCTATTCATCCGGCTCAAAATTCTGTGGACCCATTTTCATAATATCCATCTGAAAAAAAAAAAAAAAAAACACACTAGACGAAATAAACAGTTCATAAGAGTCTTTGCTCTCCCTTCTGCTTTAGACTCTCCCTTCACTTTTTCCACATGCCAGATTAGTCAAACTCACGGTGAGATTATCATTTTATCCCAAGATTACAATTTCATTAGTTTTCCAATTTGAGAGCATGAGTGATTACATTGTTCAAACAACGGTAGGCCTGAAATAATAGCCTGGTGTCGTAATGAGTCTCCTTGGCCTCCCGGCGTGGTCGTAAATATTCATGACTGAGCCGCCGGTCCAGCGGTCAGCGGGAAACGGAGCCCAGTTTCCCCGTCAGGTCACCCGCCAGAACAAAACACTTGGAGCAGACGCGTCTGCGGGTCAGGCAAGAAACGAGCTACAACGAATTAAAGCGGATGTAAAGTTGCAATTCGAAGGAACCCGTAGGCAGACGACCTGCTTTTGTTTTGAAATAGAGCAGCCAGCGATGACAGGATCGTGACATTATTTTTGTCGGCGAACAGAAAACACGCTGCACTGCACGAGCCGATTCACAAAAATTGGAGGGAAAGAAAAAAAATGATTGTCATTAATTCAAATATAATCAAAATGCACATTTTGAGTCAGCCCTTTATTTTAGTGCCAGAGTGAAGCTGGAAATAATGCTGTGCATTATGTCACACTGCAATCATCGTAGCGGTAATATTGCGAAAGTAAAAATCATCCTAGTGTATTAAATTTTGAGTGGGTGAAATTTAATGTCATAATATTTGTATAGCAAATATTTGGCATCACAAAGCAAAACAGCAAACGTCTTAAATTGAGACGGTAAAAAAAGCCTGGAGGTCCAGTTCTCTGTTGTGGCAGCTAGCAGAAAAGTACATTTTTACTATAAACCACTTTCTACATCAATACACAATTAGCTACCATTGCGTGTTCTTCTGACAGTAACGACGTTTACACTGAAGAGTGTTGTAGTGCAGCAGGTGAAATGTTTGCATTTTGAGCCAGAAGGCAAATCTGAAAATCCTCCAGTTCCAGTCACGAATGTCTTCGTAGCATCTTTGTTTGTAGCCCTGTTGTTTGTCATACATCGCTATGGAAACCACGTAATGAAGGCCTAGAGGTGCTACCACAGACTTTCATAATGTAACAGTGTGTGCTGGTTTGGGGCCTCTTTTCACTCTAACGTTTACAACACGACCCTAGAGCTGGACTTATAGTACAATGATTAAATTGCTGTGAAGAGAAAAGATTTGCTTTTGATGGTTAAGAACATTTTGATTTTGCATGGACAACGCATGAAGACGCGTCCCAATTTAATGAAAAATAAAAGGAACCAAAAGGGCAAATTATGAGGATTTGTTGTGTTTTTTTTAAATTGCGACACACAAACGAGTGATTGATTCTGTTTGCACTAATTAAAGTTCTCCCGCTTACAGGCCTCTCTCATTAGCTCCCGTGCGAGCGCTGCTTTTCGATGAAAGAAAAAACAGGCCGACCAGCGTTTTTGGCATCTTTCTCCCCGGTGACTCTTTAAATCTGGCGGCCACACAAACTTTGGTGCGTTCCCCTAATTACCCTGATTGTATTGTGCTTTCGAATTAAGTCGCAAAAATGAGTTCAGAGTTCTTCTCGAGGCTAGCAGGGGGCAGGAGTTGTGAACCATGAAAACAAGGGCTCAGGGAGAACGCAATTACTTTTGCAGGTCAAAAGTTTTTTTTTTTTTTTTAAAGTCGTCTCGTGGGAGGTTAGCTTCGGTTAGTCTATTTGGCTTGTGTTTTCGCACTTAACGCGCATGTGTTATTTAAAGCCCCACAACTAATTATAACAGAGGCCCGCGAGTTGATGATAAAAATGAGGAACGCTTAGTTCGATTAGGGCGTTAAATTTTGTCTTACCTAAGCTTGGTGGAGTAAAAAAAGGCACCAATGCACCGCAGTTCAAGTGCAATTCACAAACATTCACGTTACTTGTAGCTCGCTGCTTATTTAACGGCATGAAAACAATTCAACAGTTTGTAATATTTGTAATACAGCCTTCGTGGTCTTACACAAGGCAGCAATTCTGCATGAAACTCATAAAACCTTTGTGCACGTCCGGCTTGGGGAAATTTCAGTGTGTGCATTGTCCCATTGAGTTTTCTTTATTATTTTTTTTTAATCAAGTTTAAATTTAGATAACAAACCTATTCCATAATGAACCTGGAATGTGACAAAATCAATGCGACAAAAACAAGAACGCACCGAGATGCATCTTCACATGTCCAAATCCAGGCACAAAATGTAAACATGAAGCTAAAAAACTGTTTGTTCACTCAGAGTGGGTTACTTGACGTGTCGTGAAACGTTGTTTTCAGTAGTTCGGTGCGGTTTATTTTAACACAGAACTGTATCTCTGCGTTGACCGGAGCCCTGACAACAGGCAAGCTGATTACAAAACAGTGACTGTAAAAAGACGGGTTTTCTGTGAAAATCAATAGTCATGGTAGCAACTTAGCTTGAACAAAGATTTCACAACATTGAGAAAAAAAAAAAAAAAAAACACACACACACAAAAAAAGCATTTGACCCCAAATTCAATGGGTTGGTTTGATTTATGATTTCAACAGTCTCTCACATTGCTGCTGAGTGCTTGTGCTCCCCTGCCTTTTCCAGTGCTTTTGGTGTCTGACAAAGCCGTCATGTTGTGGTCTCGACTTTGACTAGGTCGTCGCAACAGATTTTTCCAGAGCTGCGGACGAAGGCCCGATTTCATCCAGGCTTTAGGTGGCGTTTGTTTTCTGGGACGAGCGAGGAATGCCTGCGCATGTTGACGATCGATCAACCAGGTGCGGTTGAGAAGCAGGAGCCCGACTGCTACTTCCGTTCCTAAATTTTACGTATGGATTTCAGCTGCTCGAGTGTCGGAGGGGGAAAAAAAAAAAAAAAACCCCCAAGAAAAAAAATTAAACTTGCAACAAAATCACATCCAGCAGCTCCGCTTCCACTGCGCTAATCAGCAGAGCAAATACAATAACGCAACCTGTGTGTGTGATTTAGCTATTAGGTGTGCAAGAAACGGCAAACTGTTTATATGCAAAACCTGGATAATAACGCGGGGAGACAAGGCTGTAATTTGAAGATGTGGCAAAATAACTGCTAAAACCAGCTATTTTCCGCCACAACAGAAATAAACAAACTGAAAAGCGACAGAGGGAAAGCAGAGTGATGAAATTCTGGTACAGTTATGAGTTCGCCGGGGCCTGGGTGTAGATGTGTCTGCTGAAATGTGATGCGATGGCAGAACATCTGTGAGGGGCTCGTTTTGTCATCGCAAGCTGCTGGCCTTGCAAATATGGACGATGACTGGCGAGTAGATCGATGTTTCCCCCCCCCCCCCCCCCAATTAATTTGTCTTAATGAGAGTATTGACATGAAATTTGCCCCCAAACGTCATTATCGACCAAATACGCACATGCAGAAGAAATCCAGACATCTTGTTTGATCAATTATTTGCAACATGGTGGAATGGCTGAGCAATTTTAAACGTGTGCAAGCGAAGCCGCTCGGAAATCGTATCTGAAATCATACGTGCATAATGATATACAAACTCAGTTTGGTGTTTATTTCTCTTCAAACGCTATCGAGCTTTGCTAAATTAATGGATGCGCTCGAGCTTTTGTATTGAAGTGTGGGTGGAAATCTGCCTTTTTATGTTTGTTTTCAGTGTTACGTAATCTTGTTTATAAGTGCTTTGTTGTGCACAGTGTGCGCGGCCTTCTTTGGGGAGCGAGATGACTCGTGTCGAGGGGTCGCCTCTCGAACAGATCCCGCTGAAACGCGTTCAGAAAATAGGTGAAATACTAAACTTCACCTAAATGCTTTTTACTGCGGCCATTTAAAGCAAGAGTGTTTGTCCTTCAGTCCGCATCGCTGCTTATTTTGAACACATCGGGTACAACGGTGAAAAAGGTCCGTGGCCCTAAAGCTCCGATCGCACGCAACCTGATGAATGTGATAAGGCTTCATCGAAAGACGGCGTCACACGAACAGAAAACAAAGACGGACATTGGAAGTAGTAGCTAATTCTTTGCAAATATGGGGACAGATTTTTAAAAAAGATCAATTTATTCCACGTTATTTGGTGTAAACACACACTAACAATCAAAAGCAGCTTTGTTTGAGTCTGAGAGCTTTGCTCTCAGACTTTTTGTCACAAGATCTGCTGGAGTAAATATCTTTATGTTATCTCATAAACTCAAGCCAAAAAAAAAAAAAAAACTTGTTCCACTTATAAGCTAAAATGTTTGGGTTTTAATTTGAAACAATGGCCAGAAATGCCTCCAGGACTCAGTACTTTAAGGATAACTTACAAGCCCTTACTTCAAAAATCCAATATGGCCGACATGAATTTAAAACCAGGTAATATCTGTCGAAAAAGAAAAAAAAAATGTAATAAAGTGCCTCACCTGTGCTTTTGATTATGCTCGTCTTGTTTAGTGTAAATGTTGCTGCAGTATGAAATTTATTTAGTGCACAGAAATGCTTATTGGCTTGTGTTGCTAAGCGAAATGAGCTTTTCCAAAGAGCATGTCAAGCAGAATATCCTTCTGGTGTTCAAACCTTGAACTGGGAACATGACTAAAATCCAGTGATCCGTGTTTCTGGTGAACTGCTGATTGCTCCAGTCTAAACTGGGAATTCTCACAGTCTCTTCCCATTCTCTCCTCTTTCATCGGTTTCCGACAACCAAAGACGCTTGAACGTCTCGTCCTCTTTGGCTGCTGATGCTTAGTTGCTCTTCGTCGTCGTTAATTCCTTTGCGTTTAACTTTGAGAACAATCGACGCCAACATGTATTTTGAGTTCCACTAAAGGCAGCAGCTGCCAGTGGTGCTTGCGCCACGCTTTGAGAACCGTTAAGCTTAAATCACGAAAACGAATCAAGAGCTTCGTGCCTTCTGTTTTGATTCGATGGCGCTGTGTGCATGTGGCCGACTAACCGTGCATTTATCTCCACAGTCATTCATCTGCAGCAATAACAGATAGAAGCAACTGGCATAAACGCTATGAGCCATGAGTGAAACAGAGAGGGTGACGCACTGGATATGTGAGAGATCCGAGCAAAGCATCGACTGTGTAATGTGATCCGATCACAATGCCCTGGAAAGTCCCTGAAATTATATTTCGTTCATAAAAAAAAAAAAAAAAAAAAAAAGTTATGGCATGCCGTTTACCCTGAGTAGAAAAATGACGCTATGCTTTGAAAGATGCTTTGTTTTTTTTCTTCAGCCACTCCTATGGATTTCACAGTCGATTTCAACATCGGGCCGTTTTACAAAAAAACGGTTCTGGGACCTGATGGTTCCTGCATAAAACTCAGAGAGACAGGAGAACCTGAGCGACTCTGCGTCTAGACCGGACTGCCCGTTTCAGACGGATGAATCGGTGAAGCATTTTTTTAACTCGAAATTTTGGCCCAGACACCAGCACTTCATCAGCATACGGCCATTGTTTACTGGCAGTTCGGCTGTGACAATGGGCGGGTGTAATGTGAGAAGAGAGACAATAATTATAGCTCCCATTCAGTGCCTGATTCGGTTTGTGTCTGTGGAGAAAGGCTTCATCCAGTCAATGGATGGAAATTCTTTCTGAATAGGGAAGCTTCTTTTTTTTTTCTTCCCCCAAACACCATTTCCTGATTTAACCCCTGAAATGTCATGCCTTGCAGTAGAACTGTGATAAACTAAGCATCTCTTAAATCGTTTGTGACTTAAAAAAAAAAAAAAGAAAATCTATCATGGTTGCTACCTGAGCTTAAGGTGAAAGATGCACCATAAGGCGTAAATTATAGGAGTCCCAACTCAATGGGATGCTGAGCTAACAGGAGTCTGCACAGTCTGAGGTGGGACCATTGGGGAGACTGGTTTGTAGACCACCAGACACAGGGTAAATGCATTGCAATAATAAAGCCTTTAAGAAGTAAGAAATTGGTCTGCAAACTCTGAACTTCAACTTAACGCTGAGACACACAGGAAGCGGCAGAGGTGGACTTGCAGGCCAACTTCTTGTCATTCCAGTGTTTTTTGTGTTTTGTGATTGCAGTTCTTACCAGCATGGTCGATTATCAAGTCATCCATCATGTCAGCAACTATGAAGAAGTTTTCTGAATTATTAAATTCGACTTGGCGTAGTCCAATCACAGGGCGGGTCATAAGTCTCCATGCACAGAAACAAATAAACATTTTCTATTGGACGACAGCTTTTATTTTGGTGGGACTCGCTGCACGTCTCGGGTCACTTCATGGTCGCAACATTTCCTGTTTTCTGAAACTTGCAAATGCGTTTTGCCACGGTGTCGTGCGTGTGTGCGCGCGACGCTTCTTCCGTGTTTTCTGTTAAAGTTTCGTGCAAGCACGCGTTCGAACCCGTGCAATGCAACTGTCTTTGACAAGCTTCGCAACAGTTTAATTCGTTCCTTTTTTCTTTCCACCCGTATTCAATTAACGTAAACACTTCCCATTTTTTGCAAATCTACAACACTTCTTTCCTACCACATATTGCACAGTAAGTCCCGGCAGTGCAGTTAAGGCTAAGTGACTTGCTAAGAGGCACCTCGGAGCCATTGTGCACGCCAAGGGGGGGAAAGGAAACTTCCTGCTCCGACCAGGATTCCCCAAATGGCACGACAGGCGCGGTTGCAGCGAGAATCTAGTCGACGTGGGTTTGGGTGTTAAAGATCGCTTTAATTCCAGCTCGGGCTAAAAGCGTCCCTTTTCGTACAATCTTACTGCGCAATCGGCGGGAAAAACAAACGACCAAACACGGAGCGTTTGTTCGCAATTGACGAGAGAATTAAAAGGCCAACCGAAATTCACTGTTGGAGCCGACTGCGTTTCATTTGGAGTTTCCAAAAAAACAAACAAACAAATGAAATTGGCATCTCTGTGGAAAAGCGTTTCATATGAAGACGACTGAACAATAACGAAGGGTGAAACCGCGTTCCCCGCAGTGAGTCCTACTGTAAGGTACGCTCCCTGGGATGCCTGTTAGTCACAGTGGCTGTGATAAGTTCTGCTCGATGCCCCGGAGGGGGGAGTGCCATGTGGGTGATGCTTTTGCCTGTCGGACGGCTTGTGGTGAGAGCTAATCGCATTGGAAATAGAAATGCTTCCTGCCTTGGGACGGAGGGAGGGCGTACCGGAGCGACGCGAGCAGCCCCAAGGAGTCAGTCATACATGTGCGCGCGGAGAGATAGCCTAATCTTGTCACAAACACAGGGGGGGGTAGAAATGAAAGTCCCCCCCCCCACCTATCAATGGCAAATGCTTCTTCTCACGGAAATTATTTGTAAAAATCAGGCCGGCACACCCCTCAAATGTACCGCTTTTTTTTCCTTCTTCTTCTTTTCTTGTGCACAAGCTGCTGTTGATTCATAATCCACCTATGCATACATTTGCTGAACCGGATCTCCTTTATTAAATCACTTCTTCACCCCTAAAATTGCTTTCCTGTCAAGCTCACCAGTTGGAGCCTCAACCTCCCCCATCGTCTATCATGTGACGGTTTCTTCTCTCCCTGTTTTTTTTTTTTATGTTTTTTTTTTTTTTTTATTTACAATTTGCAGATTC
The DNA here is from genome assembly GCA_010277015.1 of Poeciliopsis turrubarensis. Taxonomy (NCBI): domain Eukaryota; kingdom Metazoa; phylum Chordata; class Actinopteri; order Cyprinodontiformes; family Poeciliidae; genus Poeciliopsis; species Poeciliopsis turrubarensis. Next base: position 450,346 of record VMRN01000163.1, on the reverse strand, counting down.
CGTTCATCGATGACTCCTCTGTCTCTCCCGTAGCCTGTTTTTTCTGGCATCCATTTTTCCTGCCAGGTGTGATTATGTCGAGGTTTAAGCTGTGATTATGTCGAGGTTTTTCCATGGAGAGCTTGCTGATTTTCAACTTACATTGTAATACCTGCTAACCCCCACACCCGACACACACACACACACACACACGCACACGCACGCACCCACACACACACACACGTCCCTGACTTCACAATTATGTCACTCGAGCGTCCTTGATGCCTTCTGAGTCTCGGCTATGCTTCACAGACAACATGCGGCGTCTGCTTCTGCATGCTGAGGTGGAAGGCGGCGGCGGCGGCGGCGGCGTTGAGAGCGATGTTCCCCGAGGTCCCGTATATGTGACAAAGTGGCGGGAATGATTTTTTTTTTTGTGAAGCCCACTGTGAAGGGCTTCAGAGTGAGGAAACAATAGGGCCGATTGCCTGCAGCCGAAACAGCCGGAGGCACGTTCGGTATGTGAAGTGGACAGGGCTGGATTTCACTTCAAGAGCTCCGTGCGCTGAAAGGGAAATCACAAAGCGGCGAATAATATCAAGGTGCAGGCCTTTAAGTGGGCAGCGGTTGAGTCCAGCTCGACCGTAAAGCAACAGAGAGATGACTTTTTGGACAAACTAATGAATGTCCACGTTGCGTTTTGCTGTTACATGACAATGACATGCCAGTATAATATAATCTTTTATCAAATACGTTACTGCGGAACACTCAGTTTAGCACAGGCTAAGACTGATTTCGTCATCTGCGCTCTGTGACCCACATTGTAGCTGCACCTGTTCAACGGCTGCTTAGAAAAGGTGAATTGGCCAATCGCATTGCAGCAGCTGCTATTCATGCGTCGAGACGTGGTGAAAGTGATCAGACATCGAATGTTTACAAAACGTGTGCAAAACGTTATCGGTATTCGTCTGAGGTCAAAGAACCGCACCTTTGTGGTCATGGTGATTCCGTTAAATAAGAAACGCAACGCAAATCAAACGTGAATAAGTTTAACTCGATAAGTCGTTAAAAAAAAAAAAAAAAAAAACGCCGCGCCGTCCTCCTCCTGCCGCTTCCTGTTGTCTTCTGCGTCACTTCCAGCGGTAGTTGTTGTTGTTGGCGACTGTGAAAAAAAGTGTTTCCTTTAAGAAATACACCTGAACCCATCGCAAAAACTATGTATAGAAGAAGGAGAGTGCCTTCATACGTGGTAAGGTCAGACATAACAGAGTAAGACATCGGTTTATGTATTTCAAATTTTTAAAAAAAAGATTCCTGCCATCCAAAGTATGGATGTCAGTAATGCCGTTTCCATCCATCATCTCATTCTTATTTCAACATACCTGCTAGATTTAATCATAATTCTTTGTTTTTGGTTTCATGTTAACAGGTTGCCCTGTGATGGGCTGGCAACTTGCCCCGCCGGCGTTTCACCCAATGACTGTTGTCAATAGACACAAACACTCTGCAAGGATGAGCACGGTATGGATAGTCGACGGATGTAAATTAACAGCTGCGCCTCCGTGTTCGCTTTAAAGCTCAGAACCACCCTGCAAATTTTCCCCGGAGCTTTGAAAGTAGCACTCATAGAAATGTGATTAAATCCTCGGCTAATATTGAAAAACTTGCACCTCTGGCAATTTGTTAGGTTCATTAAATCTCAATCATGTATTCCCTCTGTAAACAGTTACGACCGACCCTGATTGGATTTCCCTGAGTTAATGTGTATTTGCTGCCCGGTGCCAGTCTGTCATATGAAAAGTCAGCAAAGTGACACGAAGTTGGAGGTTTTGAGGAACATCGACGCGTCTCTGCTTCAGCCGATGGACGTCGCAGTCGGACGCGTCGCCTCGGATCCGCCGGCCCACTTTTTTTTTTTTTTTTTTTTTTTTTTCCCCAGCCAGGAAATCAAAAGGAAGTTGCGTCTCCTCTTATTTAAATGTATCATCCGGCTCCACGCGTCTGTCAGAATGTACAAGATCAAAAAAAAAAAAAATAAAAAAAAAAAAAATTGCCAACTCATTTGCCCGTGCTCGGGTTCTCGCTCCGTCGGACTCTCTGCTGATAGTCACGGCTCGGCTTTCATGATAATTTGATGCAGTGGATTCTGCTCTTTTTTTTTTTTTTTTTTCCCCGTTTGATCCGAGGCATCAATAATTATGAGCCGACTCTGTCATCAGGTATCCCTGTGAGTGCGAATAAATGTAAAACATTGCAGCAGATAAAAAAAAACAAAAAAAAAAAGTGATTGGAAATGTGAGTATCAATAAGATCACCGGCATCTATTTAGAGATTTATTTCATGTAATGAATAGGCACCAGCAACTCCCGACCCCGTTAGGGAGAAGGGTGACGGAAAATGGATGGATGGATGGATGGATGTAATGAAGGAACAAATTAACTACGGCGTCCGGAGAGATCCTGAAGGCTCATCGTCTCCCCGGCAGAGACGGAAATGAAGCCTGTGGTTATTTCAGACGGGAAGTCAGGGCGTGAAACCCAGAAGTCTGAAATACTGCTGTAATCTGCTGCAAGGAGGGTTTCTCATTCACAGGCTATAAGAATAAAAAAAATAAATAAATAAATAAAAACCTTCATAACGCTGCAGCAGTCATCAGCAGGGAGCATTTTTTTCTAATTGTGACGCCAACTCCGGCTTTTAACTTGAACTAATCCTGGCTGCTCGGGTCTGCTCTTGTCGGTAAACATGTCTTTGGGGGGGAAAAAAAACTAAAATAAAGCAGCAACTTCTTGCAAATCAAGACCGCAGCCGGGCGAAGAGGAGCAAATGTTTTAGGAGAGTTTTATGTGCAGAGTTTAGGGTTTCCAGGATTCATGTCTGTCGTTGAAGTGTGAGAATGAAACGGCTTCTGGGCCGGGAGTTTTATTCTCACCAAACAAAAAAAAAAAAAAAAAAAAAAAAAACACAAGGGGATTTCTGTGGAGTTTTGTATCTAATATGTTCGTCAGCGGAGAAGGGAGTAGAGGAAGCATGGACCTCAATTTTTTATTTCATTTGGTCCTTAGTGACGTAAGCAGCAGCGCGAGAAGATACGATTCAACGATGAGAATCCAATAATCCACTTCATCTTATGTATTTGTTTGTAATGTCACATTTTGCACTTGTCGATATGTGAAGAGAAAAGTCTAACGCGATAGTTTTTGTGGACGGTGTAGATTCTCGATGTCTGTTGTGCTTAAATCAGCGATTACAAAAAGAAGAAAAAAAAATACATCACAAATGTTGAATGTAAAATTACGTATTTAATGAATGAATGTATTTATTTTGAGCTCCTGTTTGACATTTCCATGCACAAGTCAAAAACGAACTTGCAATGCTGGGAAACAAAAAAACAAAAAAACAAAAACAAAAAAACAAGACAAAACCAGTACAGAAACAAAAAAAAAAAAAACCAAAAACATTTCAGTTAAAAGACACGTTCAATCTATATTGGTATAAAACTTCACGAGGAATATTTTGGTTCGCTTCCAACAATATTCTTGTAAAACTGCCGTCTAATCATCTAACCAATCTTGGTAATTCGTTAATCTAATGGGATTAAAAAGGCGACGACAACAAACCGGGTGGCGATTTTTACGCGGCAAAATGTAAGTGAAGTTTCCCCTGTTGGTCGTTGCAGGTGGCTGATCATCTGAGGAGGGAATGCTGCGAGGACATGTGGATTAGGTGCAGAAGGGACCCGGCTCACTCCTCCCGCCTCCCGCTTTCCGCACAGTAAGCAGATCCAGCACGTCTTCGGGACCAGCAGGCCACCGACCACTGCCCGGGACTTTTCTTAAGGTAACCGATGAGGCTTTATTTCCGAGACGCACGCTCGGAGCGGCCTCAGAACTCGCCGGAAAGCACCGCGTCTGTCGGCTCGGAGCTCGTAACTGTAGGAGCGCCGGCAGGAGAAGTTAAAATGTCACCGATGTTTAAGGACGAGGCTTAAAGAGGCAGAAGAAAATATCAGGAATGTGACTTTTTTTTTTTTGTTTTGAAGGTACAAACTATGCTGGATCTCACATGAAGCAATTGGTCTTTAGTGTCGCCGTGGCGACAGCTGCAACTCCAGCTACTTTAAGAAAAGAAATAAAAAAAAAAAAAGATCCTAAGTGTGGCTGAGGCATCAAACGAATCTCCTAGAGCTGTCGCGTTTTCTTTAGCTTCACTCTCTGTCTTTCACGTCTTCTGCACTTTTGTTGGACGTCGTCGCTGTACTTTGACTAGAAACTCCTAAGAAGGAAACAAATACTAAAAAGCGGCTAAAGGTCAATGAGCTTCCGCGGCTCGGCAGGGCTTATGATTCTAGATAACAAAAGAAAAGTTCCCCTTTCACAGCCTGCCAGATTTTCTACGAAGCTAAAAGCGGGTCAGGTTGACCATCCCGACCTGTGTGCTTCACCAAAGACGGATCTTTTGCGAGCTCCGTCTCGTGCGCGTGATTTCTCTGATTAAATCCGTTGAGATGGAGCCTGGACGAAGCAGGAAGGGCCGGCGCGATGCTGGGGGCAATGTTAAGCCTGGATTCAAGCCGGTGGCATTTTTTCCCGTGCCAGTATTGTTGCTGACCAAGTGCGTCCTTTCAAGGAAATTGCATATGCTGATGGCAGTGCCCCTTTTTTTCCCCCTCGCCAGTATAATTAGTCCTCCCGTCTTGAAAGCAGCGATGGTCACATAACGGTTTGAGGGGGTTGACTTTCCTGCTGTAAAAATATGGCATTACCTCGAAGATGACGTTGCCTCGCGCTACATTACGCAGTCGGTCTCTCTGTGCAGGTGAAGATTCACTCACATCAGCATGCTAAATGCTTAGGAGTGGCCAAATACCTGGTTATGTGTTTTTTGTGCCAGATGTCTGCGAAGAATTCAGACGTGAAGAACGACCATTTCACTTTTACACACCACTTAGACCGGATTGCAAGCTGTGACTGTAGCTGCAGATCAATAACCGGTAGCAGAAGACCCGTGTACACAGGAATCACAGTCCTCAAAGACAAATCTAAAGTTTGACCTTTTAAGTGACACTTGTAGGTTTGCGTTTGTTTGAGCAATTCATGAGGGTACTCACAGACTTTCAGGCAGAGAGATAAATTACGCATTTTGGCGATAAATGACCCAGAGGCAGGTAGAGCCGGTGGATGTAAATATGTCAAGGCTTTTACTGTGGCTGAAATCTGAATAATGTAGATTTACAAATGATTACGTTATCTTCCTGCTTTTCTATTTCCTTTTTTCCCCCCCATCTTTATTTCAGCCCAATTTCAAAAAGCTGACGTACTAAAATCACGGTGGAATGTTTTACTACAGTAGCAGGCATTATTATTTAGTCATATTCACCATGTAATTCCTTTCAACGTTATTTTAAAGACTTTCTCAGTACGTTAGTATGAAAGGAGAGCAAGTCGCAGTCCTTTGTTTTTGCTGTTCAGGTTTAAAGAAGCATTATCACAACGAGGCAGTATCATCAAAGAAATAGTTTTCTGTTTTGAGATGGGATATAGTTCAAGGTTAGACCCAGAGGACTTTCTTACAACATATTTATGAATTATTAATCGCCTCTAAACGGATTTCCACACTCACTGGTGTACGGAGTAACCGCGGTTGCTTTCACCGCCCATTAAAGATTCAAGCTTGACATCAGTTGAAAAGCCATTGACGCAAACATTTTCACATTTTACTTCATAGACTATGACAAAGACGCGCATCAACGTGACGCGACGGAAGAGCTTTCAAATCTTCGTTCACAAAATGAGAATATCCGAAAGCTGTGGCAAGCAGTCGGGCTCGACACTCTCGGCTTGACGGTTTCTAGGGTCGGCAATGGCATTTACCAAACCCCGGGTCATCAACAACATGCTGGTATTTGAACTCAGCCCCATCACGTATTGTCAGATGAGCGCTTAGCCGTTTTGATATTTCAAGCGTCGTCCGTTCAGACGTTTTATTTTTCCTCTTTTATCCGTCATCTTGATCTCTGAACGCCGACACGGAAAGCTATGAAGCTCAGCTGGGGTCGGCCAAGTCATTCGTCGACGGCGATGGCTTTCCAGATTGTCATCGTCATCCATCACGAATCGTTGGAAGGGGGGGGGGAGGTAAGATTAAAAGATCAGATGAAACTGCCACTTAGCAATTCAGCAGACTGTGAAATGCAGGTGAGTCACCTCTTAATTTCAAACACCTGTCTGTCGCTTCTGACGCTCCAGCTGGCCTCGGTCTTCAGCCGTCCCTTATTACAGGCGGCCGCTTTTCCCGCGTTGCCCTCATTTCACCGGGCCGTCGTTTTCCAAAGGCGTCTTTTCGGCGGCTTTTGGTTCGCTTGGTTCCAAGCGTTTCCGTGTCCCTCCCTCCGTTTTCCCCGCCGTCGCGGCCGCGAGCGAAAGTGACGGCTAAGGTGAAAAGAATTGAGATCTACAGAGTTTGTGTACGTGGGTAATATGTTCAGTGGACTGTAACTCCCCTCCCGCGTGGACGACCGGGGCCTCTCCAGCCTTTCGAGCGAGCGAGTCGTGAACGGGAGCGCCGTCGCCTCGGCGCCCCTGTGCCAATTGCTCAAAAATGGCCAATTTCCTGTCTAGGATGTGTTCTCACATTTTTATCATCCCCCGCTGTAGTTATCTAGTTGCACTTAGGGTCATCAGTCATCGATGCCGCGTTTAGAGGAAGCCAATGTGCAGTAAAACTGACGGACGGCCTTCCGCATGACTGAAGATGTATGAGGCGCGCAGGCGAGGCGGTGAGGCTCCTTCTTTTTTTTATATTTATTTATTTTTTTATTGTATTTTCAGCGTTGTCATAAGGTGCCAGGAGGAAAAATAGCACAGCTTACCCTGCTCACTACTAAATAAAGCACGGCGCGTTTACTGATTCAGTGTTTAGCTTGGCCAATGTTTTCTGTCTTTTTTTTGTTGTTGTTTGTTTGTTTGTTTGTTTGTTTGTTCTTTATGTGTTTGCAGATTTTGGCAGTCGCTGGAGGCAGCAGTGTGGTTTAAAGTGGAATTACTGCGAGATTTAACATCTCGACTGCGGTGAAATTCGATTTGAGATCGTAATTTGTTTCATGTCTTATTGGCTTAGATGAAAACTCGAGTAACGGTTTGGGAGAAAGTGAGCGAAGGAGTCAAACAGATAGCACTGCAAACAACCTGAGTGTTTTGCTTCGTTCAGTGTTTGCTCCATTTACTAATACTCCTGCGACAGATGATTAAAGCGGCGATATTATGTAAATTCAGCTTTATCTTTCAGCTTTAAATCATGTTATAATATTATTACCTCACCAAAACATACCTGGAGTGTTGGCTTGAGTGTTTTATGGCTGATTTAGAAATCCTTTCATCTCCATGGCAACCATTCAAGCTGTGCAAAATGTCGGGTCGGACCAAGCCCCCTGCCGCAGAGTTTGCAGTTTCCAAGCTTCCAGCCTCACAGAGCAGCTCCTTCCGACTAGCCAGCAGCAACTGGCAGACACAGGTGGAACTGGCATCCGCTGAGCTCATTCTCGGACCTACTTCTCAATTAAAAACGCTGGTTAAGAAAGAGTAAACAGAGGAGCCATGGTGTGATGACTTCCTGCGGGCGGAGTTTCAGAAAGAACAGGAGTTTTTAAAGAGACAGAGACCCATCTTCTAGGCGTTACATCAGAATGTCATGTTTCTTTTAATTCATGCATAATACATAGAATTTTTTATAATAACTAGAGGTAGCATAGTTACTTGATTGTGCTATAAAATGCCACTATATGCATGTAAAACATATAATACTGCGCCTTTAAAACAAGGGGTACGCTACTCTATAATGATCCATGATGCTGACAGCGTTCATGACGGCATTGTGAACCTTGTCAGCTAACTTAAAGTAGAAATGGTGAGTAACCGTCTCTCTCCGTTTCATCTACATCGTCTAATCTCCATTGCAACTCAGCCATCATCAAAAAAACCCGCGTTGCTCCGATTTGTTTTTCTACCATTCATTTCTCCACATTTAAAGCACGTCAGAGCGAAGCCCAACAAAATCAATAAACGTCGAATTTGCTTAAACCGGCGCAAACGTCTGAGAGAAAATTGGCGACAAAACTCCATAATCACGCAGCGCGACGTGTTACATTTGGCAAATTGCTGCGAACTACACTAATTATTGTTTTAACATTACTACTGACGCCGCCGAGAGCAATAAAAATCACACATTAGAATTGTATTAACGCGGTTAAATTTAGGCGGCAGCAGCCCGCTCTCCTGGTGAAAACAAAGACAGATTGCAGGGAGGCAGATTTCACATCGACGTCGGCGTTCCGGCCATCGTCGGGGAACGGCACGTCACAAAGCTGCTGCGCTTTCACGCCAGAGAGGAGGTCGAATTCAGCCGCACGGAGTGTGCACCGCATTTAACCCCCCCCCTCCAAAAAAATAAAAAATAAAAAATAAGCGACTCATCATTTGCATAAGAACGAGAGAAGGACACCTCTCCACGAGCCGGAGTGAGAAATGTTCCTGTTCGCCATGCATGCAAAAGCCCCGGCAACTTGACCTTTGAATTATGAATACCCTCCGCCGCGCAGGGGGAGCTGCATCCATGTCAAAGAGACGGGGCGGGAATATGAAGTGAATCGCTCTGGGATGCGCCAACATCCCATCTGCTTCCGACCGTCTCGGGCTGCACATGGTAACGACATGAGATCGCGCGATGAGATCATTGTCGCCCGGCTTGCAGGAAGTGGCCTGCATCTTTTTTTTCTTTTTTTTTTTTTTTCCCCTCTCTTCTCAACAGCGAAATCGAGGCTGACGTTGTTTTCGCAGGGGTAACGCGGCGGTTGCATTTCAAGCAGGTGGCCTCGTCAGATTTCAAATGCAAAATGTAGGAGTGTTTCTGATTGGAGGCCATGATTGTATTTATTTATTTTATTATTTTTTTTCTCTCGACGAACACCTGAGTGAAGCAATTACTTCAGTTATGCTAGAATCTGTAAAGCCATTGAGTTGTCATGACTTGAGGCGGTCTGTCAGTCTTTGTCTCATTTCAGATGCTTCCTTTTTGATTCTATTTTCATATTCTCAGTCACAGACACCTTCCCCCGTTAAATATGAATTTAGAAAATAAGCACCAGAGGCTTTTTTTTTTCTTTCCGATTCCATAAAGACTCAGAGCTCAAGTTCTCCAGATAAAATGCCATGTCAAGCTGATGATAATTTTGTAAGAATGTGTTTGTTGACATATGGAAATCTGATCCAGTTAAGCCTAAATTTATGCTCAAAGAGGCATGTGTTAAGTGTTTCAGAGGATATAATGCCATTTTATAGTACAATCAAGAAGCCATCAAGTTACCTTGAGTTGTTGGGGGAAAAAAAGCTGCATTGTATCAAATATAACTTTGCAATTTAACGTTTTGAAATTGGGCCACTGTCTCTTTAAAAACTCTGAAACTCCGCCTTCCGGGAAATCATGGCAACTGTCTCCTCTATTAACCCTTTAACGTTTAGTTGTTGTTTTTTTTTAAGCAGCATTTGACTGACAAGTAGCTCGTTCAATGAGCTCAGCAGACGTTTCCTGATTGCTGCTGGCTAGTCTGAAGGAACTGAGTGACGGAGCTGAACGGCTGCCACAAAAGATTAAAGGATTTCTCAAACATGCATGAAGGGCTGATGACACGGTCCAGGTATGTTTTTAATGAGGGAATAACATTGTAACAATACGTGAAACTCAGAAAATGGCGGTTTTACGTAAAACTGTTTATTTATTTTATCTTGATGCATGAGAAGAAGCTGCTGTTGAGCTGCTGGCCACTTTACACTCGTTTACGTAAGTTAAAAAAAAAAAAAAAAAGTAAACTTGTTTGTGTGGCAGAATCTGTGGGTACTCGGTGGGAAACAGAGTGCCAGGATAACAAAAGACTTTGGACTACATGTGAAAATACTGCAACTGGCACCGAGTCCATTTGACTAACAAGTTAGCATCTTAATCATCTCTAATTCAAAAGTGTGGTGCACAAAATAAATCACTAATAGATTGGGTCTCTGGTCTTGGCAAACTCAGAAACCTTTTGCTCTGGATCGCCTCTCACAACTAGAAACATCCGCATGTTTTATTGTAGCGTGTGAAAGAGCAACGCCAAGCAGGGACAAATTCAGAAGTTGAAGGAATATAATACCTCCACCACCCACTCACGCTAATAAGAGTCGAGCAGGCCAGATGAATCCGGCTGAGCAGGATTTCTGCGATGGTGCCGTTTGTCTCTGTCTCTTCTCTGAGTCAGCACACAGGAGTTGCCTCCGATGACATTCTCAGACACTGAGCACCCTGACATCAAGACAGGATCTGCTCGGTTTTGAACCCTTTTGTCAGGCTTTAGGAAGGGGGCACTTAGAAAAAAAAATAAGTAAATGATACTCAATTCATACTCACATTTATCCCCATGTAATACTGCGGGTTTATATTTTAATGGTCAAGGTTTAACATTACGATCGTCATCTTCTGATAACGCCCCCTCTTTACACGCCTTCCCCACTCGACTCCTTCAGACTAGCGGCAGCAGCAGTTAGCCAACTCCTGGTGGGACTGCGTTTCTGCTGAGCTCGTCGTCGTACCAACTAAGAGCGTCTGCAAATGGCATAATGGAGACACATCTTTGCGACGCGCTGAAAAGTGGAGTGTTGGAGAGAGCGGAAGCTTCTTAAAGAGACAGAAGCCTAATTTCAGGCCAGCAAACTGCAAAGTGAAATTTATTTCAGGCTACGTTTAAAATACGCATCATTGTTCATAAAACGTGAATGTAACATTGTTGCTTGATTCTGCTATAAAACGCCACTATGGACATGGAAAACGCATACTACCGCCCCTTTAACATAAACCGAATAGTGCATTGTCGTTTTTGGCAGCAGCCTGATAAAAGTTTCAATGGAAGTAAAGACAGTTTGAATCTTTGACGTTTAGATGAGCTGCTTATATCCCGAGCCTTTTGTGATGGACAACATTCTGCTTATCACAAACATCTGGTACTTTAACAGAATGTTTAGTATAATATAATCAATGCAAAGTGAGAATCTGCACCAACGCCCTGTCATTTCCAGCGCCCCAGTCAGCGTTCGTCTGCTTGTGCGTTGACCTCAGCAGACAGTTGTCGGACATGTGCGTGTTTGCCGACAGTAGGACTTGTAAACTCCGGTTTCTGATAATAAACGGCCCTCGGGTAGACCAAGGAAACGATATCTGTACATCTGTGGTCTTGTCAACATGCTTTTGTAGGAGCAAACAAAGAAAAAGAAAAAAAAAAAGAAATCTCTGTTTTTTCATTCACGGCGTGGCTTCGGGCGTCGAATGTAACAGGCCAATTATCTTCATCTCCCTCCCAGTGTTCAAGCCGAGCTTTCGTTCGCCGTGTTCTCTCTGTGGCTCTTGTCTTACGGAGCAGAAACCAGGGGCAACTAGTTGAAAAGAAGTAATTGGCTTGATTGCAGAATGGCTAATGACAGCTACAGTGGCTCAAGGTATATACAGTCCAAAAAGACCGAATAAAAGTCTCAAGTCGAATCAGACCAAATCTTTCTTGCTTTAGGCCAATTAGAGAAGTACAAAGTATTTCTATTTGCCAAACAGAAACAGGGTCAGGGTTAGTTTCAATTGGAGCAAAAAAAAAAAAACCTAGGAGAGTCATTTGTTCACTGCATGTGGTTCCTGTATAAGGCTTATCCCGTTTGGGTTGGGCTTCAGATGTTCTCGGAGCTGACTATGACTTCAGTTCACCTCATGAAAACATCTCACAGTCAACAATTATGAAACAAGCAATATTACGTTTTGTCATTTCGCTCAGCGTGGGGAAACTCCTGGTTTGTGTTCTTCAAATCTTCCTCTTTTAAGTCGAAACATCTCATTCACAGAATCTACCCCCGGTGGTTCTTTCATGTCGATGTTTGACTTCACCTCCTGCTCTTTTTACAAAAAGAAATAAAAACAAAACGAAAAACATAACGAAAAACGATGCCAGAGACCGAGGCGTTCACACGTAGGAGCGAAACCTCAAATGAAACCCCGAACCCCACATGAGTTGCAGAGGCGGCTCTCGTCAGAGAAAACGAGTAAGAACATGTGGACTTTTTTTTTCTTCTTCTTCTTCTTCCATCGCCATTTTTGAAAATGGGATCGCCAGCAAACTTGGATTGGTGACAAGGACACAGCAGCGACTTTGGGAATGCAGTATTATTATTACCATTATTATTATTATTATTATTGTCTCAGTGAGGTTGGGATGCAGGAGCAGATTCTCCTGAACATCCAGCAGACAAAGCAGGAGATTAATGCGGCGGTTGCGCGGCTCCGCTGCAGCGAGCTGCTGCAGAAGGTCACGGCTGGCCGTTGCTGCTGCCTTGCGTCACGAGTCCATATAATCACCACTGGTCTCTGACTCTGCTTTGTCCTTTAGCAGATGTGTTTATTCCCCCCCCCCCCCCGAAAATCGTTGAGTGAATGTGCTGTGATTTAAGAAAAACAGTATGACAAGAATAAAGTCAAAAAAATTAGAGGAAGAAAAGTCCCTTTAAATGTTTGAGCGCAAAATGCAAACGTATTGCCAACTCTTTACCAAAAAGGACTAAAGTTCACAGAGTGTATGTCTTTTGGTCCAGTTCAATTTGAAATGCTTTCACACATTTGTTTCATCCAAATGAGATTGAGAGAGGAAGCTTTCCCTTCTTAGCGTCACGAAAACACTGGCTTAGAAAAGTGAAGAAAAAAAAAAGTCCGTTTTGTAATTCTAGTCACCAGTCAATAGAGGGTGCTATGCATTCACCCACCTAAATGCATCCCAGTAACCCAGAGCTCTTTCTGGTTTCATTAAATCAGGTGTAGTATTTAACTGAAGGTCACGCGAACCAAGAGTTCAGCTTGATTTTCGTCGGATTCATTTTCTTCCCACGGAACCAAAACTCTGCATCTTTCTTATCCTCTGGTTCTGACCTACTTTTGATAGAGGAAAGAAAAAGATAGAGAAATCCCCGTCCCTCCTGCCCCCTCCACGGAAAAGGATTTTTCCCTTTTCTGTCAATATTGCGGTTCAGAAAACGTCTCTTCATATGCCGAGGCAAAGTGGAGCCGGATCTCTGAGAGCAACAACAACAAAAAAACATAAAGTCTGTTTCTGCAAGATTTCCTCTAATCTTTTCCTGCAAAGTGCAAAACAAGTGTCCAAGGTCATCTTTCAAAGCCGTAGAGAAGCCGGGCTGAGGCGCAACTCTGTGGTTAGCGTTGAGCTAGCAGCCTGACCGGCGGTTCACGGAAACATCATCACTTTCACAGTGAACATGTTGGAGCCCATGGTGGTCCAACATGGTAGTCAAGTAAAATATTGTTTCATTTCATTTTGCAAGCCGCTTTTTTTTCTTCTTCTTCTTCTTCTTCTTCTTCTTGCTTTTGAATGTCCAAGTTCCTCCGTTTCTGAGTTCCCTCCTTCTCAACGTGTTTTCGTCTAAACATTTTATTTACCCTTGGGTTTGTCAAATGCAGTTGCCATGGAAACAGGTGGCGTACTTATGCACTGTTCCGATGGGTGCACGCGTGTGAAAGCACATAGAAGCTCTTCTGTAAGGTGAGGCCGGCCGCTGCCTGGGCTCCCGTCTGCAGACGCGTCACGTTCAGGCGGCGTTCGTTTGCGTGTGCAGCCGGAGTTATCGGCGGTGATATTAAGGTTTCCGGAGGGAATTCATCTCTAATGCTTGTGATTTATGCATTAATGGTCCCATAAATGGAAAATCAATTGCCATTAATCTCAAGTATGGAACGGATGTTGTAATTATTTCTATTTGGGCCGACAACAGAACATTGATGTATTTTTCTGAATTAATGGGCTGCCATATTTATTATTATTATTATTATTATTATTATTATTATTATTATTTACTTATTCCCACATATAGTTTTTTTATTTTAGATTATAGCAGGTCATTTTTAAGTTGTGGCTTAACTGAGAAAAAAATGCCTCAAGTTCCTGCTTTTTATGAAACTTTGATCTGGCCTTACAAACGTAACATCATTTTGATTTATCTTTAAGAGTGACATGAAGCCACATGAAGAGCATGTTTTCTTTTATTTCGAGTGTGAATCACCACTGATGTTCACGCAAACACTTTAATTATCAATCGCAAAATAAACGTCAAGCATGACAACATAACACTAACGGACTGAATGCTCTGTTCTTTGTGAGGCAAATGTCCAGTATGTGTGTTTATTAGTATTGACTCCTGACACACTTGAACGTAATCTCTGCTCTGTCAGCTATCTGTTGTGAGTAAGTTGCTACGACAACGGGTTTGCGTAAGGCCGACATAGCGGAGTCTGTCCTGAACGCTGAAGCTGGTTGGCCCCCCGATGACAGCGATGAGTTGCTTCCCTGCAATTAGCACACTGAGTGGCACATTCACGCGATTGATCGACAGCGCCAAGACCCTCCTCCTGTCTCTGATTGGTTGTTTTTGGCTGGAAGCGATGCACTGGTAGCACCAGGGGGAGGCGGAGTAACTCGGACCTTTTGGCAAATGATCTGTCTCATAGCATACTGCCCCAACATGGTGACAGGTTTAACAAATGTGGTGTTAACTTCAAACACATTAGGTGGCTAATAATAAAGATAATAAATCTTTATTTGTTATAAAACGATTGTATTTTTTTATTTATTGATTCCTGGTAGCTTTGCCATTTCTTGGCCCGTCTCTCCTTTTTGGTGTTGGTTGGGTTTCAGAAAGATTGTTGCCAGAACCCCTTTTTTTTTTTTTTCCCTCTTCTTCTTTTTTTTACAGTAGCCGCTATTTTTTTTTGCCACGGAGGTTCTGGTCTTATCTGGTGTACGCCGCTGCAGTGAGACTCTGCTCTTCCGGTGATTGCGAGGGATCAGTAAGTGAAGGTCATCTCTCCGCACCGCACTTGGTGCACTGCGCTATCAAAAATTACATTACTAGTACCCAAGGTTTGGGCTGTAACAGTATCTGAGCTGATTCCATGTCAAACATTGATGGTTTAAACGGATTAGAAATGGGATGATGGAGCACAATATTGAGAGCATATGTCCGTAAAAGAGCTATGAAGTTGCTATAAAGGAACCCGAAGCTCGGGATGAGTTAAAATGACTCTTTTCTTTTTTTTTTTTTTTTTTCTTTTTGTCCTTTTGAATGTTATCACAGTAAAAGAAAATAATAGCTTTAAAAAAAAAAAAAAAAAAAAAAAAAAAGCACGCTGTGGGAGCGTATTGTATAGAAACCCCATATCTCGGCGACGGATTGAATTTCTTCCGCGTTTTACTTCATTATTCCTTTCAACAGTCTGCATAAGAGTTCATTAAGCTTTGTTTCTAGGCCCTTCCTGACAAATGGTTTTCCACTGAATTCACTTTGTCGTCGGCGTCTCTGCAATGTGCTTATCGGGCTCGGATCCAGGACGGAGTGACAGATTGTAGGACCTCGCTCAAGGTTTACGACGCCGCGTTGAGGACCGAAGGACACAGTCTGCTGTCGGTTTGATATCGGCTTATTAGCCGATGCCTGTGGGCCTCCGTGTTTAAAGGTCATAATAACAACCATGAATTTAACGCCAGTCATCATCTCGATTGCACTGGGGTTTTCTGTAGGCCTTTTCGATGTAATGTGGCGCTCGTTACGAAACTGCAGGCACAGATTGAGCATACTGTTGAAGTCAAATGGCAGAATGGTGACCGATGACCTTCAGGATAGCCGGTCGGGGATGTAAGTCTTAGTTGTTTAAATGGTGGAGTATTTGGCGTTTCTGCCAGAGAATTAAGCTGCTCAGCTTATGAATAAATGTCTGCTGGGACGCCCTGATGGATACTGCAGCTGTAACATACGGGGGAAGCAGTGGGACTTGGGTACAAGTGTTTGGAAGAGAGTAGCAGATCTTTGTCAACTAAACTTGTTGAGGAAGCACTGGTCAGCCTGGTAAAAACCCGCCACTTGTTCCACGCTTTGCTTCGTACAAAGAGTCTGGGCCATTGGAAGGAACGACCGCTTGCTGGAGACGCGGACTCTGTTCAACGAGACGCTTCGCTCACTACGGCGGTAGGCGCTCACCCCCGCACTCGGTCGGCTGCCGGTTCTATGTCCGCTCTGTCGTTGTGTCTTTGCGCAATTCAACGTCATCAGTCACAACTTCTTCTGTTCGCTGATTGGCGCGGTTGAAATGCTGCCGGAGGAATCCAGGTCAATGGGAGAAATTCCAGTGACCTGGTAGAGGGGGACATGAGAATCAATCAATTATCAGGCCAGGTAATTAAACCATCATATCACATAACTCTTGCACCTACCTAATTAGTTTGCTTTGGTTATTTTGGCTTGTGAGCGCAATTATGAGCAAATCAATTATTCCAGTATTTGCACATACATGTTTGCTAATGAGAGGTTGTTTTATTTATTTATTTTATTTAAACAACATTTTACACACTTCTTACTCCAATTTGTCAAACCTTTGTTTCAGGATTATGTTCTTGCATCACAATTATAAATGCACGTCTTTTATGAGCAGCAAACTTCGACTGCTTTCATATTAAGTTCAATAGCGTTGTTTTTCATTATTCTGCTTCTCTAACGAGGTGCGCTGGCCGGGCGCGGTTGTGTCGGAGCCTCCAGCTCGTTTGGTCTCGTCTCCGCCGTAATCCTGATTAACGTCAGCAGCTTTGCAGACAAAAAGGGTCATTTAAAGCAAGCCTGAATAAGTAACTACGCTTTTATCCCAAAAGGCCTGCGTGGCTTACCAACACTCGGGACTTCCAAAAGTCAAAACAGAAATTTCTTAATTGCGCTGCCAGCTGAGAAACCGTATCGCTGACTTCATTATGTTTAGGCGATCCGAGTATTTGAACAGATCCATTTTCCCGGCGCTCCTTCGGATAATTTTGTATCCCCTTTACTTTTTGGTTTTTTGTTTTACCTGTCCTTTTAAAATTGGACATAGTATCACATAAGAGTTTTTTTTTTTTTCACACCTAACATTCAAAACATTCAGGTATATTGATGACTTTTCTTGACATTTTTCTCTCTTCTTTTTCTGTCTTCTTCCTTTAAATGTATGCACATCGTAAATACCGCGTAACTTTTCCCTGTTGAGCTGAAATCTGATCATTTCACCCTAATACAGAAGTTGGGTTGTTTTGTACCAGACTTTACTGGTTTGGAAAAAGTGTGCATTTCAGCACGCTCTCTTGAGAATCAAGCACACAAAGTAATTCTTTTAAGTAATCCCAGTCTGCTGGAAGGAGCTGTGGTCTATAGGATCCCAAAAAACAATATATGTTTGTTGTAAAAATAATAATAAGAAGAAATTTTTTAAAAAAAACTTACAAATGTGTGTGAGTGGGGAAAGGAGCAGGTTGGACATATGAGAAAATGATTAACCGCTGAGATTGAGATGATGGCGAGATTGAAAACAAAGCAACCAAAACCCAAACAGTGATACTTGTACAACCAACACAAAGGATAAACTAAAGCAATTAGGAAATTATAAAACCATAAACGTAAATAAAACTAAAAGTACAAGCACAAATAGATCATAATAGCAATGCAAGTTGCTTTTTTCTAATATATTTTAACTTAAGCAGGAGACAAACGGAGATAAGAACCACAATAGATACAACATTTTAATGTGTTAACATACAACTAAGTAAAATAGTGAGAGATTTAGGCACTTTTCTAAAATCTCTCATCAAACTATTTCAACTAGGAAGCTAAATACGCAGCTGCCTAAACCCTGAAGTATGAAACGTTGGATGATATGAGGAGGTAAAGTCTGGACGTGGAAAGTATGACGTCAAGAGAAACAAACAAATCATGGTGAACCGAGCAATCGTTTGAGCCTCAACAATAACCCTGTCCATTGATTTGCATTATTTCTCTGCTGACGTTTTTTTTTTTTTTTTCACGACTCACTTTTTGGTCTGCCGTGCTTCCGTATTTGTGAGGCAGATTTGGCTGCGTGTGCGCGGAGCAAAATATGCCGTTTGAAGAGACTCGCCGCACAGACCCGTCTTTGAACGCAGGGGCCCGGCGCTCCTTCGCATCTCTCCTCCCAGTTTCTCACCTCTCCGAATCCATCGGTTTTAGCCCCTAAACAAAGTTCGGCGACGAATATAAATGCGGTCTCGGTGACGCATCGAAAACAGCCTGCTTCAGTAGTTCACCTTTGGAGTTCAGCTGCTGTATAAATCTGGTATTTTATAGGGGGAAAAAGAAAAAAAAAAAAGGAAGGAAGGAAGGAAGGAAGGAATCAAGCGCCACTCCATTTTGCTTTCATACAGTAAGTGGTTAGGCATTAAAGTGGTCATAGTTTGTGTATAATATATGTGTGACATTGTGCCTCATGTAATTGAGCGTGGTTTGTTTGTGCGTGGGCGAGCGGCGGCGAGGTCGGACCGCCGCTCGCCGACAACCTGGAACACAACACGGCTGTCGGCGCCCGATCGTGTTCGATCAACAGTGGTTTGTCGCAATTGTGCATTTAGATTGTCCTGATGTTGACACGTCCTCACACATAGACATATATCTATGGAATTATATATATATATATATATATATATATATATACATATATATATATATATATATATATATATATATATATATAGAGAGAGAGAGAGAGAAATGCATTGTTGAGAATAGCATCACGGCCTCATTTACCTTAGCCACGGCGGATGCGTGATGCACATTTTCTCTCTCGACGAAGCATTTGTTATTCTGAAAGGACATTTATTTTGCGTGATGGAATTTGAGCCGCCTGTGTTTGCCGCGCAACTGCAATCAGTGCGGAAAGTGCATCTAATGTTTCAGCGGTGACCTATGGAGGGGAGAGAATGCAGTCGGAAGAGCATTTTTCAATAAGCCAGTTTGTTGTTACTTAGGGTTGATGCGTTTTACTGTGCCATTTGCCTCCACCTGAAATGCATGAAATAAGGCTCGGGAAGTCAGGAAATTAGATTGTGTTTGTCTTTGTCTCGTGGAAGATGCGAAATGAACGACATTATTTATTTGAGGCTTTTGTCTCTATAAACCTATGAGTGGGGAAGACATTTAAAAAGCGTCCAGAATTAGCAAGCGGTGGCCCGCTTGTTTGAAAGATTCAATTTGATTTCATTTATCTTTATAGCATCAAATCACAACAAATGTTGTCTTGACGCACTGTGAACAAAAATAATTTCAATTCAGTTATGCATTCATTATTCCAATCGATCCACTTAATTGCATTTAACGCAGCCGAAGTCACGGAGTCACTGACTTGCGGCGAGCGCCGAGCAACGGCGGGAAATTGCTTGTCGTTGAATTTACAGCAGTTCCTCGTGCGGAGCAAGCACGCAGCGACGGCGGAAAGGAAAAACTCACCGTTAACAGGAAGAAACCTCCAGCAGAAGCAGAACCTGGCTCGGTATACAAGAGGCCGTTTGAGAAGGCAGAGCAGACTCACAAAAAAGAAACAGATGAACTTATGTAGGATTATCAAATCAAAATGAATTATGATTATTTTTTTTTATCTGTTAGATGAGAAGTAGCAAAACCTGTTCTAGATGTTTCATTTGTTCATTTTTTTTTTTTTTATTTGTCATGAAATGAGTTTCATTGTGAGTTGGTTCTATATGGTTTCAAAAAGGCCGTTCCCTTTATTCTGCTCTTTTGAACATGTCTGAGTAACTTTACCAGAAGAGATGTGCATGAAGACAGATGTGATTAAATTAGCTGCTGTACAATCAGCTACAAAGTGTCTAGACAGGCTCATATTCCACTGTAATAGCAATCAGAGTACCATGTGGCGTATTTAAAGCTCAGACGTGGAAATAAAGGGCTGCTTATGAAGTGGAAGCAGTTTCTCCAACATGAAAAAAGCTGCTCTCCAAGGCGTAAAGGTAATTCATCTATCAAGTTTTGTTAATATAATTAACGCTTCAGTCTAGGTTTTTCTTTCTTTATCTGAAGATATGGAAACCATTAAATTATTACAGCACCCAATGGGTTTCTGTAACCAGATCATACTGTTAATCTGCTTTAAGACGAATAAATCCATTGTTTTCCAACAAGCAATATTTGACTTTGCATGTCTCAAAAAACTTTGGCTAATTCTCTATCTTGGTGTATTATACTTTCTGCTCTGGAAACTCTGACAGTTAAATTTATAAATTTCTTTACAAAATTTCTTTGAATTTGTACTGGAAGATTAAGACAGAAATTTGCCCCTTTTTTTAATTGCTTGTACAGTAGGGGGAAAAAAATTACAATTTAGATATAAATAGGGAGTTTTAGGTTTTTAAATAAAGTTGCCTTTTAATTTTACCCTGACTGGAGTTATTAGAACCATCTTGTTGGATTTTTAGGATTCAGCTCTCCAGAGTTTTACCTTTACATTCACTAGAAAACGCAGTAGAAGAAAGTTATGTAGCTTCACATTTTAGCCTAACTCAGCAAATATGAATATTTGGGCGTAAATAAAACCTTTTGCAACCAGAGAATTTATGAGAAGCCTTGAGCATGCGTAATTTTATGTATTTGTCCTGGTACGAAAGCAGACATCGTAACTTTTCGGAAGATTCTCCACAAATTCCTGATTGGCCTAGGGGCATCAAGTTTGTTTGGATGCCACCAATCAAAACAGGCGGAGCCACTGAGAGCGAGAGCTGAGCAGCAAAAAGGAAAAATAAAGAGTTGTCAGCCGGCTTTCACTCGGATGGGAATCTGTTCTCTTGAATCGCGAATGAACAATTGGAAAGCGAATAAAGCTCAACAACACTTCCTCTGACAGTTTCCATCCAGTCTTGGAGGTGACTGAACAAAAATTGCGGACGGTCTCGCGCGTGCGAAACAAAAGTTCCTTTTCAAGACGATCACTTTTTGTACTCGTGCAACACTCAAAACTGGAGAGAGTTGGTTTTTCTTTTCCTTCACATGCGAAGCGCAGCATAAAATAACAAGCACTTCTCGTCGCGTGTCTCGCTCGCCCGCCCGCACGCCGAGAGGGTCGAACAAATAACAGCTAATATTCAGCCCAGCAAGCTTTGCTTATTGCCTTTCAGAGCAGCGGCCCGTTTTCTCGCAGAACGCTAGACGGGCGGAAATAAAAGAGACAATGATCACAGCAGTGTTCCTCCTCAAGGTCGACGCTACGCATGTAGGCGAGAAACTAAGAAATCAAGAAATTGCTTTTTCATCCCAGGCGGTGGATATTTATATTTGGAAGAAGGGGGGGAAAAAAAAAAAAAAAAAAAGAAATCTTTTAACATTTATTGCTTACGTTTTGCTTCTAAAAAAAAAAAATTGCAATCGAGAAGATAGCTCGCCGGAATTAAAACGAGAACAAGAGCCACTTCCTGTTTCTGCCGACTTTCGTTCCACATCAAGCGGACGCTCCCCCGGAAGCCTCCAGAACCGGCGCAACGGAATCAAAGTCGCTGATGTTTGAACGACTCGAGTGTCTGTTAACGAGGAGCTTAATTTGTTCAAAAAAATTCCTACCTGAAGCTTTTGCTCGGGTAAAGCCACAACGTCTTTTTGTTTCTCACGGCCCCGGAGAGCGGCGAAGTGTGCCGGCGTGACAGCCAGACAATGACTAGACCCTAATTGATACTGCCAATTATTCTGCCAGCAACAAAGCGTGGCAATGTACAGTGAGCGGCGCGTCGGTTTAATTAGAACAGGTGCCCGAGCGCTACAGTTCCGGGGAGTTTGATGAAGAGGAAGCAGCCCTCGCTCGAGATGATACAAGACGCAGATGAAATAATATTCCATTACAGCCACAGAGAGGGTCCTGCAAGCTGGGAATGGGAACATAATCTGCCACAGCTCCTATCCTTGCAGATAAAGCACTTCCCAACAGCAAACCTCTATTGGTTCTCTAGTGCAAAAGATTTACAGCCACAGGCTGATGAAGTTTCGGTAGATTGTAGAGCTTCAAGATTTTAAAAGCGTTTTTGTTTTCGACTGCCTTCCTTCCGACACCTGGAAATCAAAGCGACCACCTTTCGACGTCCTCTGAGTAGCAGATCAATCTCACGATAAACCCGTCCGGTTTATTAGGATGTCAGAGGTTTAACAGAGAAGGTTGTTAAATATTATCATGCTAACCCAAAAAAAAAAAACAAAACAAAAAAACAAATAAATAAAAATGCAGCTGACAGGTCGAGGATAAAGTGGCGTCAATCAGTCAGCCGATCGATCAAGTGCAGCACCTTTCAGCAACAGGGCAATTCAAAGTGTTTTACGTCAACAATCGTCAAAACCTGTCACAGAGATTGGATTCCTGCTGAGCGCCGCTGTTAAAATCATAAACACACGTCCAGTATGTTCCATTTATTATGGGTCAGCAGAGAGGTTTCCTCTCCATGAGACACTCCAAGCTTGAAACACACGGAGCAGAACGGCTGTGGTACAAACGTGGACCTAAAAAACATGGCAGTAGATCAAAACGGATAGCTTTAGCATATGTAGCTAATAAGATAATGAAAATAAAAATCTGTGTCAATATCCAATATTAATGATGCTGTCATATTTACTGATATTGTATATACATATGTATATTACTAGGGCTGAAATATATATAAAGATTTAAGCATTTCCTATCAGTTGATATTGATAATTATTGATTTGGGTTTTTTTTTGTTGTTGTTTCATCCATAGTTTTCACTCCATGTCATTATTATTATTATTATTTTATTAGTTTAAACAGTTATGAGGCCAAAACCTTAAACTGCTGCAAGTTACTCAACAGGTCGTTGCTAGGTAACCAAACAATGAGTGAGTTAGTTAATGCCGCTCGCCCAGCATAGCTATTGACACCTTGACAAAAAACATCCAGATCACCACTGCTTCTGCGCTTCAGTTGAACTCCCCACAATCCTTTGCTGCTTCACTGTCCCCGTCACATGACCTGAAACAAACGTCAACATGATTGACATAAATATCGGTCGCTGATATTGACTGGATTTTAGGTATCGGACCAATACCGATGCTGGTCTGTGTTGGGGACCGATGTCCGTAGATGCTCTTCATTCAGCTTTGCAGAAAAACGGCCACACATTATCAAGTTGCATAAGCCTGGAGGAGCAAACGTCGAGTTGCTCTGCCTTTCACTGAGCAGATTCAGAGCTCAGCAGGCTAAATACATACCAACGCTACACTTTTCAAACTTTTTCCGTTTACATCTTTATTCTAAAAGTGCGGGGAAAAGTCCCAGGGTTATGTTTACTTTTGCAAGGAGTCGCATGAGCAAGAGGTCTTCTTCCACGGCTCTGCCAACGTTGAAACGAGCCTTCGGCGTGTAGGTGTGTTAGCGTGCGTGCGTGCGAGCGTGCGTGTGTGTGCGTGTCCGCACGCGCTGCTTCTTTACAGCAAAGCCGTCTTGAAATGCAGCCTCGCTAAAAAGGCACGAAGCAGCTGTTCGTGGGAGTAACTAATGTGTAGCATGTGAGGAAAATAACATTGATTGCAACAGAGTCATTTACCCTCTACTGAGAGCCAATTTGTTTGGTGTTGTTTTCCAACAACTTGAAGGATGGTTTCTCGATACTAGGAACCCGGGTCGCCGGGTGCAGAAGTGCGACGGCAAACGATGTACCACCCCACCACCCCCACGGCCTTATGTCCCCCCTCGTATCCCCTGTCCCTCACACACTCCAGCTCCACACACACCCTCCATCTAAGCGTGAGCTAAAGGTGTCTTTATAATCTGCTTGGGGAATCTTTGACCACAACAAGGGCACTGAATCATTTTCGCAAAAAGAGCACCCATCAAAGGAATCGCAGACCAAATGGTCCTAATCTCCTCCCGCTCTGCCCACGATTACTCGACGCTTTGGGCGCATCGCAGTAAGAAGGTGGAAGCAATGATAGATAATGGCGCTATCATGGGAATTGCATTAGAACCCTTTGGGTCTTCAAAAAGAGTTCCTCACAAAGCCAATTATGGAGTCTGTTTGTCTCAAAGCTCTCTCGCATCACAGCGTTGTGTCAATAACCGTTAAACGGAGGGAAGCACCGAGTAGGACCCGAGGGGGCCGACGGGGGAGGAAACGGCGGCTGCAAGGTCGCATGTAGACCTTCCCGCGACGCAAACAGAAAAGGAAAAAAAACAAACAAAAAAAGACTCCCTCCGTCTGGTAAGTCCACACTAATTGCGAGGTCACATCTAAGACTGGCAGGGATTTCACAGGCCGAGCAGTAAACCTCAAACCCAGTGAGAGAGCGTCTAATCGGTTCAACGACTCTTTATGTCCGCCTGTCAAGATCACGCTCTCCGTTGCCCTTATGAACAACTCCGCCCACCTATTTCTTTATGCGCTGCACAAACTAACTACTTCAGCATGAAAAAGGTTCACTGCCACTCACCGAGAGCCCCCAATAGAAACGCGGCGCGGCCGCAACATCGCAAGCGGCGGACGAGTTGCTCGAACGCGAAGCCGTCGTTTTCCGCCAGTTTCCCTGTGAACGCGCGAGAAAAAAAAAAACAAACAAACAAAAAAAAAAACGGAGCCGCACGTCTAGCAGACACGCTTCACTTTCCTTCACGAGGATGAACGTTTCATGGCTTGAGATTTCCCAGCAGGACAGAAAGCAAATTTACTGTCCGGGGAAATTTAGCGCGTCGTTGGAAGTCATAAAACGTCCAATTGTGATTTTAATAATGACCAGAGTTCTCCACCAGGAGCAGCAAAACCATGCAGAGTTTCGAACAAGCGTCCGCGTTGATAACCGAGGAGAGGAAATGTTTTCAAAGCTCTCAGCACACACACACGCACACACACATCATCATCATCACGTCGTGCCCACGACGCATCAGCATTTGCTGCTAGAGGTATTAATGTGACAGAGACACTAAAAGTGAGGCAGGAACACATGAGAGAGAAGAGGGGAGCGCATTCTTTTTCACAATTATTTTACGAAAACATCAAGTGCCGCGCGTTTTTATACGTGGCCCCCTATTTGTTACAAACCAGAGCAATTCAAAAGCCACCACGTCTCCCTGCTGATAAAGTTGTGGCTCTCAGCGGTACGCCAACAACAAGGCAGTATTTGCCTTTTTTTTTTTCTGTGGAACGTAACTTCCGATTACTTGAACATATCTGCTTGTGGATTTATTTTATTTTTTTTTTCGTGAAGCACATCTAAAATAATCGAACGAAAATCCATTTTGAGAAGCTGAACGTCCGAGGCTCGACGCTACTTGACATGCTATTGGCTAACGTTTGCGAAGCAGCCAATCCAGAAGCTAATTTATTCACCCGACCGGCTGTTCCCCCGAGTGCAGCGATGAGAAAAACTGCAGATTTTTAGCTTCTGTGGAGGCACTAAAACAGTTTCCTTAACATTTATTAATAAATGCTAAGGTTCTCGGGCTACTGAAAGGAAGTTTTAAGTTTTTTTGGAAGATGTCTCAACGAGTATTCGCATATTTTTGCTATTATTTCTTAGCTAACCACCACGAACGCCTGGGGTCCACTGTGTGTAGTACAAACATTTATTTATTTATAAATTAAAGAAGTAAAATATTGATATAAAATGTCATTCCTAATCCAGCTCTCTTCCTTTAAAGGCACAACAGCATCTGTTGATCTGGGAAGCAGATTTCACTTAAAAACTGCTATGTCATAGCACAATATAGTAACTATGTTCCCAACAGTTGTAAAAAAAAATGCTGCACATATCAAACATAATGCACAAGACATTTTACTACGCAATCTGCTGACTTCTGTCTCTTTAAGAAGCTCCTACTCTTTCTGACACTCCTGTTTGCTATCTGTTGCAGCCTCTAGTCTGAAGGAGCTCAGTGGGGAAGGTGAGGAGGAAAGGGCCGCTCTGTGAGGTGGAGACTTTGCACGAGCAAACGTTTAGCCACCCATGAACGGTTGCCACGGGAGATTAAAGGATTTCTCAAACATGCTTGAAGGAATCAAAAGCAACTCTCCGGGTGTGTTTGTGATGGGGGACTAACATTATAGCGTGACGCTAAGCTAAAAAACAACCGACAACAACAAAAAAAAAGTAGTTCACATGGTGCCTCCCGCCCCCTGAATACATTCACAGAGAAATGGCAATAAAAAGAACAACAACACAATGTCAGTTGACAGAAACGTTTTACACCTCTGACAGAGCAGAGGTGCACAGTGTGTGTAATTGCACACAGTACGCCGAGCCCACCTTTTCCCAATCAATCGTTCAGGAGGCCTTTTAATCTTGCAGCTGTGGCTGTGGCTCGACTCCAGCTGGGAGCAGAAAGTGTTTATTGCCTCTGGTGTCAGTAGGACACTCGCAGCGACCCGTCCCGACTTTCAGGCTCAGATTCTCCTCAGCGGTGCGGCGGGCACCTTTCCCGGTGGAACGGTTGGCCCCAATCCAGGAAACAAAAAGTGGAAACAACTGATCAAATTTACATCCGGATTTATTTTGGTTTATTTATTTTAACTGCCACTAGGTTGTGACAGTATGTTATAATAATTTGTGAGAAAAAAAAATAATAAAAAATTCGTCTCCTCCATATCCCCCTGGAATTATTCTTCAGACGACTATTACTGTCGTCTGAAGAAATGGAAAACAACCAATCAGAGTTGGGAGGGGGGCTTGGCGTCGTCAATGACCCTCATGTACTGCTGCTAAATTTGCTAATGGCAGAGAAACAACTTACCATTACATAAAAAAAACCATTAATCCACTGTCATCGGTGGCCATGCTAAGTAGCTTTAGCCTTCACTCCTGCTCTCTGCTAGCACTGGCAGTTCAACCAGAGGATGATTGTCAGCGCTAAGACCCTCCTCCTCACTCTGATACCATGCTGACAATTTCAAAAAGTATGTAAAAAAAATATATTTTTACATGAGTTACTTAACTCTAACCTCCAACATGATTTCTCTCTTATTTTTTTTTCAAATTTGAGGCCTGGATCGCAGCCAGTTCCAAACTTGTCGTTGTTAGTAGGACCAAAGGGGGAAATTTTCGAACGAAGCGCACTGCAGAAAGAACCGGCACGCCTCTAAAGGGTTTGAATGACAGCCTGTTAAAAAGTTTGCGTCGCACACTGTAGTCACGCATGGGCAATTTGAATGCACATCAGAAGATATAACAGCTCAACATGTTCCTCTGCCTGGCGCGTGAGCCGCACCGCTTGTCTTTAGAGAAGTGGGTCAGCATTAAAGCAGGAGATTTGTTTTTTTTTTTTCCCCCCCTTTCTTTTTCCTTCCTGGCACCGAGACCCTGCTTTTCTTACCCGACTGAGTCACGCATTTGTTCCTGTTCCCTATTTTCACATACGGCGCGATGTGAAACGCTCGCCAGCTTGTGCATTTATATACATTCACGTAATCAAGACGGAGGAGCAATCCGGATGCGTTGCCGGTTGTTGAAGCAGAAATAGTTTTACGGTGACATGGCTCCTTTCTGCTTCTTCTTCCTTTCTCCCCTTTAATTAATCCTCTCTCGTCGTCTCCTTTATGATTGTCAGTCATAATTTTCGGATGGAAATGCGGCGCCACGGGGAAGCTCCCGTCCGGGGAGAAGACACCTGCTACTTTAATAATGGCTCTTCTGAGGCAAGAAACAGTTAAAATGAGGCAGGTGCTCCCACGGTGAAAGCCTTTCATGTTTGACAGCTTCGTCAGAGGATTTCAGGCCGGATGAAGAATCAAACTACCACCATATTAGATTTATTTATTTGTTTTACATCACTGCCAATTGTGGTTTGCGTGTTGTAATGATGTTTTTGCTTTCCGCTTGTGTTCCCCTTCACTGTATTTGCTGTGTTGCTTACTTGGTCTGTCCCAAGGTTATAACAGCTTTATTATAGTTTAGTTTTACTTCACTGTGTCTTTTTGTTTGATTTGAAGGAACTCGGTGTTGCGGCTGTTCTGCAGTTTTCTGGCAGTTTGTTCCAGATGGAGATCCGTGTTCACCGTCTACAAAAAAAACAACAGTTTGATTTCAAGTTTTCTATGAGTGTTGGCTGCGAACGAAATAAATCCGAGACAAAACCAGGTGGAAAAAAGTGAAATAATAATGCACTTTCTGCATTTCTCTTAATGCTGATGCATTTAATTACAGGCGACTCTAATGAGTAACGCGAGATAGGGCTTGCTCACTAGAAATCTGTGTTCCCGGCTCATAATTAAGCGGTTAGTGATCCTCTTATCCCCACTAGTGAGCAATACCAGGTATAATTGTCCTCTTTGCCGACACTGAACGGCAAAGAGGACGTTCAGTGTCGTCTTTGCCGTTGAGTGAGGCCCTCCAAACAGCTGGACTGGAGGAGGGGGTCTGGAGGTTCGCTGTGAAGTTTCCTGCGTTGCTTCTGGCTAATCAAAGGCCGTTCGTGGCTGAGTTCATTTCTGCTTAATTAGCGGGCGGAAGAAAAGGCGGGCGCTCTCTGTCGTCTGACCCCGCTGTTTCTTAAAGGCCCCGGCGGTCACTTTCAGTATTGGCTTTTTGTCACCAAAGGAAAAAAACAAGATAAAGAAGCTAATGACAAACCTCTATTCACTCTCGCACACGAACGCCGCAAAGGCAGACCGAGCGGCACAAAAAGGAGTGGCGCGTTACCCCCCGAAACGCGGCCCTAAAAAGAGAACATTTCCCCGCATAATAAATGCAGGACGGAAATAATGCCGGTTCGACGGTCACAATGCCGCAGCCTGAATGCGCCGCGTATCGCATTCAGGCTCTCCGCTCGCCGGGCCCCCAAACGTTTATGCGTTTGGTAACTTGCCTCGACAGAGTAGACAGGTCGGGGAGGTTAAACGGATTTATTTGCTGTCGGCTGTTTGCTTTTCTTTATTTTTTCTTTTTTTTTTTTTTTTTTTGCTTTGCTGATCTCCATGCTTCTGTGAAATTGCTTTTGTATGATGGCTGTACGTTATGCGTTCTGAAAGACGGCTGGAACACCTGATGTTCCTTCTGCTGCTCGGCGCTTTTGATTAATATTGGGCAAACCAGACGTGATGTTGTGGTATTCTCTGGGCGAACCGGGCCAGCCACAAGGAAATATATATGTATGTATATATTTTTTTTATCAATTTAATCCGGTAACCAGTTTTATGATCAATATGGTAATCTAAAGGACCAATTTTCCAGCAGAAATAGGCGTATAATTTGTTTTGGGACAAATATTCACATGTATTAAGTACCACAACGTAAAACAGAAAGTGAAGAGGGAGGGCTGCTCTGTGAATCTCAGAAGCTTGGAAACTGCAGCTTCGAGGAGGAGCTTCGTCCTCAAAGGCGGAGCTAGGTTCACCCGGGCGTTTTGCACAGCTGAACGGTTGCCGTGGGAGATTAAAATATTCCTCAAACATGCAGAAAAGGATCGAGGCAACTCGTCCTGTGCGGTTTTGATGAGGGAGTAGCATCATAACGTGATGTAAAGCTCTAAAAGGTTGATTTTATTTAACACCGCCCCTTTAAGTATCACATTGTCACTGTATCACTAATCAAGGAATTTGTCCCACGTTGTACTAATTCGTTCAGAATAAAGATTGTGGGGGCTTTCGACATGTTTCAATATAAGACACTTTGCATTGAAACAAATAAATACTAATTCATTTGTTTCAATGCATTTTACACGTCTGTAACCAGGGCTGCCAGCAGATTCGTCTATAAATGGTTGAATTCCAGACTCCATCCTGCGAGTCTTTGAAGATCTCAAGTTATTCAACACAATAAGAGGGTAAACAAATATTTCCCCGAGGGCAGTCAATGAAACAGGCCCTCCCTTTTTTATTTTCCTTTTTTCCCCCGAGCGGTAAAAAAAAAAAAAATTCAATCCGGCTTGCATCTGAAACGTTTCCAGCAAATGTTGACAGAAGCAGCTTTGTTTGTGTGCGTCTTCCAACAGGCTTTGGATCGCAGTAGGTTGCCCGCTGCTGGAACGAGCGTTGTTGTAAATCAAACAAGACGGAGCTGCGGATTTGTTTTGGAGGGCGAAGGGGGGGTTCCTCATTTTAAAACTTTGCAATTAATAAGCCGCGTGCCATGTGGCGCCGTGCTGAACTCAGATAGCAGCTGGTGCAAGTCCAGCAAGGTCAGGTGAAGTTTTAAAAAGCTCCCCCAACCCCAGCAAATGGTGACACAAACGCAGCCGAGGCGACGCGACTCGCACCTAATTAAAGGGCTCAGGCCATCGTTTTCACCACACTTCCTTTTCTCACTGTGTTCAGGCTTGTGTGACCAGATGACTGCATTCATTTCTTTGACTGAAAATAGGAATTATTTGATGGAGCAAGAATAAAAAAAATGAGAACCAACGTCTCACGAGGTCGTAAAGAGGACGTGTGTGATGGTTTGGAAAACTGGAACGTTATTAAGGCGTAAAGAAGAAGCCAGGAGAACTGCTGTCTGAGAGCAGGTAGTTTGGAGACGTAACAAACTGGCACCCTACTGAAGGATTTAAAAACTCTCCAATCTCCCCATTATTCACCATCTGGATTGACTCCGTCTGATCCAAAAAGCCTAAAATTCACACAGTTTTTAGATAATTTTGACTTCAGCATTTTCACTTTTAATGAGCAAAATATGGCAACAGAAGGCCCTAAATTATCAAAAAAATGTTTCTTTTTCCTACTTTATTTGGGTTGTGCGTTTGTCGCGACATGTATGGGTGATAGTGTCGGAAAGACACATTTTATCTCTGTAATTAAACTCAAATTAATCCATATGTTGTCAGTTTTATGAAAACATTGATAAAATGTTTTCATAAAACAAGTGGCAACTAAATCTAAACAGGTTTATAAAGTCTACCAGCAGGTGCTGCCATTCATTTAGCTCAGACACAAAGAACAGAAGAAGTTACAGTTGAAGCTAATTGTTATGGCTGAACATTAACAAAGAGCGTTTTAAAGGGACAGAGAAGCAGAGGAAAGGCAAATTAAAAGTCTAATTAATGTTCTCTATTCTCCACATTGAGAGGTTTTATGGCTCCACAACATTCGGTAATCTTTAAGGCTGCAGTATGAAACTTTTATTAAAAATATCTTTCATATATTTCTTGAAACTGTCACTACATCATCACAGTGTATAACGAGAAAGATAATTTGTTAAAATATATATATGTGTATCAGGCTCCTCTGCCTTTTTGTCACTCACTCAGTTTCTCAACACCCAATCAGAGCCAAGAGGAGGGACTTAACGCTGTCAATCATGCTGATCATTCTCTCAGCTTTTTGTTTTTTAACAGTGTCTAGTTATGGCATGGCCACCAGTTTTCCTGTAATTTCTCCGCCATTACTGAGCAGCACCCACAGAGATTGATTGACAGCGTTGAGACCCTCCCCCTGGCTCTGATTGGTTGTTTTTGAGGGATGAATTTCTTCAGACAGCAAAAGCAGCTCAGGTAGGAGGTGGAGGAGGCGGATCTTTTCGCAGGTTGCCTGACACTTTTAACAAATATGTCAACATACCTTTTGTTAAATAAAACATACTGCAGCTTTAAGGTGGGATTTTATGTTCTCTTTACCTGACAGTGGCGTAGACGTGTAATTAGGACTCTGGGGTTAATGGTTCTGGCCCGCGGTGTTCACATGTTCTTGAGTCACCTTGGAACAACCGCGAGAAATTTGCTCTGAGCAAATCCAGGCATTTGGACTTTAACGTCCTTGCAAAGGATTGAAGAGCGAGGCTGTCAGTCATTTATTTAGCGCCAAAACACTGGGCTAAGAAAACAGATGACGCTCGAAAATGGAACGGATTTGCCTCAGCGGAGCTCTAATGTACAGCAGATGAAAAACTGTTTCAGCCTGTTGAAGGCAGTTTGTCAACGGCGGTCGGGTTATGAAGCCCTGATTAGGTGCAACGCCTTCTGTTCCAGTTATCCAGCAATATGGAAAGAAACTTACACCTCAGCACATCCAGTCTTTTCAGAGCACACTGGACAGTGAGACACGTTCGGCTGGTAAACAGTGAATGAACGGGTTTAGGAAACGTGTGCAACACCCTGCAGGGGAGACACACAGGAGTTATCAGCAAAATTTAGCAAAGCAGGCGGCTATTTTCTCTCTCTCTCTGTTTTTTCTGTTTAGCGGCTGTGTTAGAATTGAAGGTAAATTCTCTCATTTATTTAAAACCAATTCAAAGTGGCGCGCAGTCGGACGTCTCCGACGGTTTCGACGGGGCCGTTGTTGCTTTGATGCTATTTAAATGGCACATCAAACGGGGGTTGGCTGAAGGAAACGCTATTATGGCGCAGGCGTACGATCAAATATTTATTGAAGATGTCGTTTTGGCAGCTCCGGTCTTTCTGTGGGAAATAAAACTTTTTATGTGTGTTTCTTAAGCTTCGCAGCTTATGCGCGTCAGCTAATATCCTTTTTCATGACTCATGTGTTTTGGTGACACCATTAAATGCACGAACCGCATTAAAGGCAGGCGCTGGAGAAAGACAAAAAGGGAAGAAGGCCCGAGGTGCCGGGTTCCTCTAAGAACCTCCTTTTGTTTGATATCAGCAATCTGAAGTGATTTTATCTCGCTGTGACACTAGATGGAGCTCAGACGTTTAGAACATGTACAGTCGTGTTGCGTTGTGAGATGGTGAACGCGTCTGGTTATGACAAACTGAAAGTGTGATACAGAAGTATTGGTGGCGCATTCAATGTTTCACGAACTTTTCAACTCTCACTTGGTTAACAAAAGCAGACATGGCGGAATCTGTTTTGTTGTTCTCAAGGTGAGGTTTGAAATGAACCCACTAAAGACCGGCTCAGTTGTGGGCATGAGTTTTACCACGAGCATCAGACTCAGATCTGGGTAGTTCGTCAAGTCAAGTCAGCAAGGCAGCTCAAAGAGCTTCGCGTCATGAAACCGCCACACGGTCGTGATTTGCGAAACGAGCAGGAAACATTTCATTTTGTCAAATGTCCTCATCAAAATCATCAAGCAAACACACATTACATGTGTTGACCAATGTTCCAGTTGTTGCTAATCAAATGCAACTCTGAACAGCAGGAGGTTTAGTCGTGGTTTAAAAGAAGTCAGTGTTTCGGCTGCAGTTTTCTGGAAGTTTGTTCCAGGTTGGTGGTGCGTAGAAGCTGAATGCTGCTTCTCCTCAGTTGGTTCTGGTTCTGGTGATGCAGAGCAGAACCAGGAGAGCTGAGGGGTCTGGAAGGTTGAAACAACAACAGCAGATCTTAAATGTATTGTGGTTCTATGCCGTTCAGTGATTTAGAAACTAACAACAGTATTTTAGGGAGCCAGTGTGATGTGCTATAATTTTCTGTTTTTTAGTCAGAAGGCAGTCCTACGAAGACACTGTTGCAGAAATCAATGTGGCTAAAGATAAATGCACGAGTTTCTCTAGATCTTGCTAAAGGACTAGTCCTCTAATCCTGGAGATGTTCTTCAGGTGATGGAAGGCCGACTTTATAACCGCCTTTATGTGGCTCTGAAGGTTCAGGTTGGAGCCCAACACCCAGATTTTGGACCTGATCTCCAGTTTCCAGCTGTAATAACTGAAGCTGTATGTTGACTCTACATCATTCTTCTTAAGGTCCAAAGATAATAACTTCAGTTTTGTTTCTGTTCTGTGTGGAGTTTTGGCACATCCACACATTTATCTGTGCTAAGCATCTGTTTGGACTTCAGTTGACCAGGTCTGACTGTAATTATGTCATCTAATCTTTCTTAACCAGTTTTTCTCCTATGTGAGCGACGCTGTTCTGATGAATTCCCAAAACCAGGTGGTTTTGAACCACTTGGTTCGAAAAGCTATCTATTGTCAGTAGACAGTAGTATTCTGTCTACTGAAATAAACAGAATATTTCAGTAGATAACTTTTGGCGTATTTTCAGTGTCTCTGTGATTGGTCGTGAGTGAATTTAGGCACTGCTGGTGTTCAGTAAATCAGGTACAGTAACTTTTTCCTAATCAACTGTTACTTTCTCTCTTAGATCCTGGGAAAGCGGCGAGAGTTAATGCCAGCGCTGAGCCTTGGCGTTAGCTTTTCGACCTTGTCTAGGAAGATGAATAACAAGTCTTGTTCTGAGGCTCAGTGCTCACGAACACAGAGCAGATTGTTTTTGCCTCCCATTCTCGACGCAAACTGATTTTCCCGTGAGAAAAACGTCGACTTTTTGTCTTTTTCAGAGAATCTACTCTCAACATTGGAGTATTTAGCAAATAAAAATAATTTCAGTCATTCTAATTGACCTAAAACAACATAAGTTTTCACTTTAATCTAAGAGTGAGAAATATGTCTTTTTAGTCAATCTCTTGTTCCAACTATAAATATATATATATGTATAGTAAGACTGAAATACATCGAGATTCTTTACTTACAGCTTTAACAGCCTCATCCTATCTGCCTTGTCTAGTTAAAGTTGTCTGTAACTCATACATACATACACTGCTTTTAAAATGCCGTCTCCATATATCCAGAAGTGCATTGAAAACCTTCAACGTCTGCTCATTCGCAGGCACTCAGGAGCTGAGGAGAAAATGAGATTAGGCCTCTCCTCGTTCTTTTTTTTTTTTTTTTTGCAGTGAGCAATCACTCAAAGGATCAACATGGATTTAGCTGTCAACAATTTGCCAAAGCCGAGGTGGCGGCTATAAAGTGATTGAAATCTTTCTCCCCTTTGGATGATGTGATGCCACAGAGGGAGGAAGGAAAGCGAAGGAAGGGAGTAACCTCCTCCACCAAAAAAAAAAAAAACTGCAGTGAAGAAATGATTACCAGTGTACGCTACTCCCAATACCATTTCCCTCCACTGCGGTCCAAAAAACAAAGGGATGGGATTTGATTCAGGTTCAGATTAGATTTGTGTGTGTGTGTGTGCGCGTGTGTGTTTTCATGTTTGTTTGGGGAGGGCCTTTCCCCCCCCCCCCATCGGTGTGTGTGCTTGCGTGTTTGTGCCGAGGCAGAGCGGCGGCAACATCTTTTACAAGAAGGCTCTGATGTCAGGAAGCCATTGTCTGCGCGGCGAGATGACAGGCGAGAGGCGCTGGCAATGGATGGCGCCCGGCACCCCAAGAAAATCAAGAAAAAAACGGGGCCATTGTTATAGAGGCCTTGAGCGAAATATCTGCAGGAGTGTGAGGCCAAAGCGCTGCTCATAATAACCTGTCTACGGGGAAAAACATTTGTCTTGTTGGCAAAATGAAATCCCAAATGGCTCTTTCAGGAGAATAAAGGAGGCTCTGCTGTGGATGATCACTAAGTGCATGTGTGTTTTAGATATACTCCAGGAAAGACATGGGAATGTGACGTTTTCTGAATCTTTTGTTTGTTTGTTTGTTTGTTTGTTTTTGCCTAAATCATTTTTTGGCATAAAAAGAAAGAAAAAAAAACAAGGGATTTTTTAAATATGTTTTGGCAGTAATTCCACAGACTTGTTTTATTCCACTCCTTCTCCCTCTGATTCCCACAAATGAAAAACAACGTCCTTCAGGAAAATTTGGCCCATTTACCCACCAATTACCTCCAATTTGACACCAAGTAACAATCTCAGTATGTATTGTACTGTCGGTCTCTCATGGCGACACGTTTTAGCTGGACGATAAATTGTTCCAGAAATTATCGCAATAACTCAGAAGTTATCGCGATAAACGATGATACTTGTTATTTCGAGAACATTTTCAAGTAATATAATTGGGAATGGCATAAAAATACAAGAACACAATCTCAAAGATAAAATAATAATAATAATAATAATAATAATAATAATAATAATAATAATAATTGTAATGAACATTTAAACACTGGAACTGGAAGACATGTTAAATATCTGAAATAAATAAATAAAATAACATAAAATAAATTTACCACACAACACTTGTAACACAATAAAATAAATGTAAAAAGGCTGCATGGGTATTTGACATGCATATTTTGAAATGTACCTTATCTTCTATATTTTATTCTATGTTGCATGACTTTGTATTTTGTGTTTATGATGTAAAGCACTTTGAAATGCCTTGTAGCTGAAATGTGCGATACAAATAAAATTTGATTGATTGATTGATAGGAACATACTGCGGTTGCTAATGCAGACAAGTTTAAGTCAGAATTATGTTCCTTTCAAACAGCCACCAGTCACATCACTACCCCTCACCACTCAGGATAATTTAAAGATTATTATTTAACACAAAAAAATATCAGAGTGACTGAATTCATTGAATTTATTAAATAAGAAAAGAAAATGTGCAAACGGTCGATCAGGAAGTTGATATGAAGGTCAATAGAGCTAAATCGATGCGGGCGGGATTAAAGTGAAAACATTGTTTTCGTACCAGCATTTTAAATTGTATTACGTGGCCAAAAAAAAACAACAACTCTCTTTTCATTCTGCTTGCTTGTGAAGCTGAAGGACGGCATCATTGTCCTCAAAGAGAGAGAGAGAGAGAGAGAAAAAAAAATCCCATAAAAATGTAGAGGAAATCAGGGATGATGTAGAATACAAGAAGGCAAATTGGAGAGGATTATTCAGTCTCATTTGGGCCTCGGTGATAGATTAAGCCCCGGTATTAAAAGACATTGTGTTTTGTTCAAGGGTGGAAGTGACTTTGCCAAGACATTGCGAGATAAGAAGCTAACTCCTATTAGTTTAATAGGAATGATAGTCTGCCCAAAGCAGAGTGTGCAAGTGGCACAGGAGCATCGTTTCTCTTTGCAGTCGTTCTTGCACTGAGCTGAGGTTAAATGGAAGACAGAGAACTGCATGGTAAATAGTTTGTTTTTTTTTTTTGTTTGTTTTTTTTTATGTATCCATTGAATCAATTTGTAGTTTTTGGAACCACTTAGTAACAAACGTCGGAGCAATTTATCGGATTTGTTCCGAACAAACTCTCTCCGTTTGGTAATGTTTTCTTTCTTCTGGCCGGTTCAAGAAACTTCAAATATTATTTGAAGTGGTGTGCATAAGACTGACATTGTCATAAACATGACGTAAGCGTCGTTTGGTGAATAATTACCCATTTAATGCAAGTTTGCATTAGAAGCTAACTCAACTTAGCATCTTTATGCAATTGTATTAAATCTTGCATTAAAAATCAAAAGATAAATGCATTTATTTTTTGCTGTAATGGGATATCATTTGAATAGTGCTGTTATAGGGCAATATTATGGGACTTCCAGGCACTTGTATATCACAATCAAGGAACTCAGATGTTATAAAAATGGCGTGTATATCAAGTATGAGTTAAAAGTAATACGACTTTCTAATTCAACACCTTGAAATTGGGCTTTGTCTCTTTAAGAAACTCCTGCTCCTTCTGAAACTCGGCCTTCAGGAAATCATGAAGGCTACTAACCCTTTAAAAATGTATAGTTAGCTCAGGCGATGTGCTGCTCCACCAGGTGTTTGCTAATTCCTGCTGGCTAGTCTGAAGGAGCTGAATGGGTGATCGGTGAGGCAGAAGCTCTGCTCGGAAACTGCAGCTCTGAGGAGGAGGAGGAGGAGGAGGAGGAGGAGGACGAGGAGGAGGAGGAGGAGGAGGAGGAAAAGGAAGAGGAGGTGTATCGCACAGCTGAACGGTTGCCACAGGAGAATAAAGTATTTCTCAAACATGCATGAAAGAATCAAAGCAACACTCCAGGTATGTTTTTGATGAAGAAATGACTTTATAACATGACATAAAGCTAAAAAAGTATCTTTTACATAACACTGCCTCTTTAATACAGGCACTGTATGTTTTGATCATATTCATGATCATATTCATATTGATCATATTCATGATCAAAACATAAGATTTTGGGGGGTTTTTCAGATGAGGAGTGAAACAGGAAGGGAAGTCCAGCTGAGCTCCATTTAAGCATTCGAGATTCGGACAGATTTGACTCTGAATACCTCTTGTTTTGATTCCTCTGCATACTGCCCTCACGGCGAGCCTCCTGTCAGCGTCTGAAGCCGAATGTCAGTCCTGCCAGACCCAATTCCTTGCACATTCGCATGTTGCCTGCGAGCCCATATTATAATGCTTATTCAGGAGTGTTAGCCATTCAAAGCCCATTGAAGGTCCATTTTCCCTTCAGCCTTACCAGATCTGCAGCTTTGCCACTTTCTCTGCAGCAGTCATTTCACACAGCAGCACAACAATGCAAGTCAGGAAAAATGAGTGACTGCGAGGTGGAGAGTGAGTGACAACGACTGAGTCAGGGTGTACGGGCCTTTTTCATCTGTGTGTGTGTGCGTGTGTGTGCGTGCGTGTACGCGTGTGTGTGTGTGTGTGTGTGTGTGTGTGGCTGTTCCCTGACATACTGAGTGCGATCTTTTCAGCACACCTGGCAGATCGTCAGCCGGTTAAAGCGACATAGACTGCAATTGTTTTTCCAATGTACGTGCAGCATATATGGCGTATTACGTGATGGCTTTCTAAGTTTCCAATCCCGAGGTCCAACTCAGCGTTATGTAAAAATTAATATGTAGGTGCTTGAAAACTCAGTGGATTTGAAATACTGTAAAAATGACACGACAGTCGATGAGCGTTAAAAAATCCGTCATTACACACTCGGCAATGATGTTCTGGAAAAATCAGTTTTCTTGGCCGCTTTGCTATGCAGACCAGACACAGGGCTAAAGCAGCAGTACGTAACTTTTTAAAAAAATATTGACTTTTTTTTTTTTTTTTTTGCATATTTGCCAAAACTTTTATGCATTATGACAGACTGTCTGTGAAAACAAAGGATGAAGTTTCTCTGCTGAGTAAACACACGGCTCCGTCAGAAACAAGCAATCGCCACAACAGAGGCTATTGTGAATGCTAAGCTAGTTAGCATTTTCTCTGATGAAGGCGGATAGGCAGTTCCTATGGCACAGATCATTGTTCCTCTGCCAATAGCACATTTAGCACTGTGTACACAAGCAGATTGACAGCGCCAAGGCCTTCCTCCTGACTCTGACTGGTTGTTTTTGACAGGCAGCGGTGCATTTCTTCAGACTGCAATGGAGGAATGCGATCTTTTCACGGATGATCTGTTTCATTATTATATTGTCATGACATGATGGCGGTTTTCACAAATATATTTAAAAAACATACTTTTAAGTTGGGCACTGTGGATTCAACTCGTATAACTTCCTGTGTTTGGTGATGTTTTCATTTGGACCGGTTTAAACTGCTGAAATGCTAAGCTAACGCTAGCACGTATAAATTCTGTTCCGACTCAACCGGGTCTTAACTTATTTTTGTATTGTTCCAGTAACAACAGTAAAAGATTTGATCCTAATTGTTAGACAGATTGCTTTGAACAATTTAAAGTTTATTGACTAGAATTTCAGCTGCTCTCTGAAAGCATCAACAAGATGATGCACTCGACAGTTTTACTCAGGTTTACAAGGCAGTCAAATTGAAATGGGCCGTGATTTTTATTTTTTTTTTAAATCAAACACAGTTTTGTTACTTGCTGGCTGACAGTACAGCTGTAGGTGACCCAAACATTTATCTGTGAATTTAAAAACAGAGTAAAACCATTTCTGCTTTTATATATTTAAAGAAAAAAAAAAAAACAGAAATGTGCAGATAAAGTCCTACGAAAATGCATGTGGTGAAGTTGCAAGTTAGATAAAGTGTAATGCAAAGCTCTTACTGTGTTTGGTAACATTTCTAAAAACTGCAACTCTGCCAATCCTGGCTCAACACTCTCTACTTTTCCTTGGATTTAAATTTTATACCCTCTCCCGCACGCGCTCGCGCACGAGGATCAAATCTTCCACACAGTTGACATGTTAATGTGCGTGTATGTTGATGTCCGTACAAATGCCTGGAATGAGAAAGAGTGCAAAAGTAAACACAGACTACGCTGAGGATTTCAGACTGGAAATAAGTACCTTTCCCTGTGAAGCATAGTCAGTTTAAAGGTCAGAAAGATAGGCATGCTGCATTAAAGTGGTTAAAAAATAGTACCGGCTTTTAGGGAGCGAGTGCTGAGAAGATCCCAAAGGGCAGAGCAAAGAAAGACTGATTGGTCTTGCTGTGCCAGAGCAGGGGATGCATTTGCAAACTGTGCTAATCTAGCCTAGAAATAAATTTAAGGCAGACCTTAATGTGGCACTTGCAATTTCCATATGTCTCCATCTCTTTTCGCGGGATGCAGAATGACCTCGCAGCATCGGCCATGTGACCGACACACAAATGCGAAACTGAGCAATTTTACCAGACGGTATTCATGGTGTGTGCAGTGTCTCACAAAAGCAAAGCACAGACCCTTTTACATTTCCAAAAATGTGAGGGGCTGATTAGATCTGTACATGGGACAACTCTGAAGATGTGACGTTTTAGTGCACCGTAAAGTAGTCGGTGTACAGCTGGCATGGCCATGTGAATTACTAAATAGCTCATTTAACTGTCATTAGCTTCTAAATGACTACACCCCATGATGAAAATGTCCAAAGTGAGATATTTTTGCCCTCAAACACAGCTGCGCTTGATTCTCATCTCCTCTCATTGCGCCGTCTGGGATTTGTCCCATCGAGCTCGATTTGTAAGGATGCATCTCATCTGAACGATGAGGTTTTTGCGCCATTTTCAAGTTGTAGTTCGACAATGGAGGAAGTGAGGACAGCCTTTCAGTCCCTGTTGAACACGCTTTTAATTTTTCAAGGGTTTTTTTTTTTTTGGCTCTAGTGGCCTTTATTTGAAATGAGAGAGAAGGAAAGACATGCAGCAGGGGTCACCAGGCCGGGAATCGAACCTGCGACAGCCGCGTCAAGACCTAACGCCTCCTCATGTGGGTCGTTCTTAACCCATGCGCCAAGCGAGGCTCTTTCTGTCGGTGCCATGTTGAACGTCCAGTGACAGTATGACGGAGTGTGAGAGTGATAACAAGCTGATTCTACCCACCTGCTCCCCATTTTCACCTGAGGCTTTATAACACCAGCGGGTCACATGACACAGAAAAGGTAAAATTGCTAATTGGTCGCAATTGTGACGTTTTCACTTAGGGGTTTATTCAGTTTTGCTCCCAGCAGTTCAGACATTATTGGCTGTGTGATGAGTACATCGCTGCACAACCTGCACACCGTCTGTGTACTTCAACAATCGGCATTCGGTTGTCCTTCTGTGCCTTGGTGAGTCGTCTTTGATATTTCCACGGCACGGATATTTCTGAACCCTCCAGTTCCTGGAAAACTGTCATATTATTGACATGACCAAGCAGCAGGTTGGGTTCAGAATAACCTCTCTTTTACGCGTGAGTGGGATGACTGGGTTTACCTGCTGTCAGAAACTGCTGCTTCCGCAGGACGACAGGCTGTCAGCTGCTCCTCACCAGAATGACTAAAGTACTGAAAAAAAAAACAACAAAAAAAACCGATGAGCTAATAATTGCTACTTTGGGCTTCTGCTAGTTTTGTCTTTGATTTTGTTTTGTTTTTTTTTTATTTGGAGGGAGGGGATAACAGCATGAAACGTTGCCGTGACTGTACGCCTTGGGTATATTGAAAGACTTGCTCACTCAGCATATGAGACGTATCTCTGTGTCACGTCTCCCTGAAGCACATGTGTCAAACTCGAGGCCTGTGGGTCAAATCCGGCCCGCCACAGCTTTCTCTGTGGCCCTCTAGAATCTAGACTAAGCACAACGTCTGGTTAAATATTATGCTATCAACCAGCGCAATGCAATTTTTTATCTGTTTAATGCTAAATTATATCAATCAGTCCCTATGGTTTCTTGAGAATTATCGTGGAAAATTCACACAAAATCTATACAGCGAGCAATAAAAAGTGGTATTTACTGTCATAACTAAGCGCAAATATTTCCAAATTAGTACCACAAACACTTTGACTTTTGTAGGGGAAAAAAAATCACAAAAAGAATCACAAAATCCTGGAGGGACTGAGAAGATGTTATTTAGTTTTTAAGATTTGGTTGATATTTTAACCGTTTGTGCACAGGTTTTATTTGGGCACCACCGGCCCTTTAAGAGCTCTCATGATCTCGATTTGGCCCAGAACGCAGAAGAGTTTGACGCCTGAATGATAACGAGAGCAGTCTTTCTCCCGAATCCACGCTCTTTTACTTCAGCAGAACACATTTATTGAGCCAGGAGTTCACGACGCGAGAGGAATCGTTCGCCTCGTTTGATTTTCCTTAAAATAGCGCAGTCCACGTTGAAAAAGCTCTTTTGTTGTTCGTTCAGCCACAAGAGAGCACCGTTCTCCAATACTTTCGCCGACTATGAAGAAAGCCAAGAAGAAAAGCTGGCTCTAGTCCCCCTGTTGCACAACCGTATGAATCCAGCTCAGCTCATGTTTGTCCGTTGAGATTAACCGAATGCAGAGCAGCACTGCTGTTGGTTAAAGTGCTAAAGTGGGAAGCTTTACATCGAGGTCCTAATATTTACACCAGAAAACAGTCAGCTGGTCGACGTAAAAATGAACCGTCTGTAAATCTGGACTAATATTTTTTTTATCGAAACAGCGATATGTGCAATAGTCAATATATACATTAGGCCCGTAGTGACATATTTCAACATTAAACAATGACATTTTTTCTTTTATCCATTTCAATATTGAAGTACTTCATAGTCTGAGCTACAGAGGAATAGAGCCAGTGCTAAAATTTAGTTTCTTGCTATTAGGAAGCTACAGAGCAACTTTAACGATTCGCCAGACAAGTATTGTTTGTTTTTTTTTCAACAAGGTAGCCTCCAAATCCACCCCCAAAATGCATCCACAGATGCTTCCTTGTGCATTTAATAAATCCATCATATAATATTGTAGCCTCGTCTTATGGTACATTATGCAGAGGTTTACGATTGTTTCACTTCAGCTGTTGGATTCCTCAAGGGACTGACAATGACAGGAGGCCTGGCCTTATTTTCTGATTGATCGGCTAATAACTATGTCACCTCCCGCGGTCTGCGGCAGCCTGTGTGTACGGCTTGCAACGCTCAACCCGAAATGGGATAGGAGATCACAAAGAATGAGCAACAAAAACCCCCCCCCCAATCCCTGTGTTTGTTTACCTTGATGCGGTTTCAAAGAATGCACCCTTTTATTTTGCTTTGATGCATAAAAATTTTGTTTTCTCTAATATTCTTAACGGTGTGGCAGGATGAGGATTAGCCGGCGCTAATGAACTTTCATGATCAAAGCCGACAGCTAATCATATTCATGATCCACTGTGGCACAGGGCCATGAAAAGAAATATCCGAGTCGTGATATGTTTAGTCTATGTTTAATTCATTCCAATGATACATGCATCTCTTCCCTGTCTGAATTATGTAGCGAGACCTACGTGGAAATATTTGACGGCATGTTTTATTCACAATTTTGCATTTTTGCTTGTCCCGGATGCAGACATGATTGTATAATAGTTCTCCATCTTTTTCTCAGTGGCAGAAGCTGGACTCGGATTTCTCTGCCTCGTTTTCTGCTGTCATTCATTTTGTCACCTGCGCTGAGCAGGAATAAGAAGATAACAATTTAATGCGAGAATATTCTTATTCCTGCGCTAATGTAAACATGCGGGTTTACGTGCAGTCGTTGTCACTGATCAAAAATCCAAAGAACTTCCTGTTCTGTTAAAGGTTATTATCGCATAATGCTTCGGGCAACTGGAGATAGAAAAAAAAAAAAACTACATTTCCACCCAAAAACTTTATAGAAAAAAAAAAAAAAAACAGGTTACATTCTTTCGGAAAGTCAAAAGATTTGCTGGAAAACAAATCCTCAACTTTTGTAACTCAGAAATTGAAAATTTCTGAGTTTTCTGGCAAATTTTTGACTATTAAAACTTAGAAACGTTCACCTTTATTCTAGAAAATTTATGGGACTGACATCAAAATTTTCTCCCAGCATATCTTTGACTTTTCAAGCTCAGAACTTTCTACCGTTTTTCTAGAACATTTCTGAGCTTACTCTAAAATAATAAGTTCCTCACTGAGCATTGTGAGTTTCACTCCTTTGTCGACGTAGGATAGAATCCAGACTTCATCTCTTCTTTACGAGTTCGTCTTCCCTCTTGAGCTGTCATCCGTCCAGTTTTGTCAGAGTTGGCGTTTTCTCGTGACATAAGTGAAACATAAAACAGAGTTCTTTGTACTTTCTTCCCCATCTTGCTCAGCGTCCAGGTCTTCCATGGAGCCAAGCGTGTCCTTGTGACAGAACCGCATCACTCCCGACACAGCAAAAGGTTACGCGTTGAGAACAAAAGAAATGATTTATTGGTGGGATGCTCTCAAGCCCGGTGGCGACACAGGTATCCATTGTTACCTCCGATGTCGTTTGGAGCGAACGGCGACCAGGACCGTGAACCCAGCCTCTCTCCCGCCTCCCATGAAGTGCATCCTGCCACAGCCGATTTTCTCTTCTGCAACCTTCCCCTGCCGAACGGCGCTCTCATCTACCACCAAATTTTAGCGTTGATTGAAACAAAAAGGAGGGATTACGGAGCAGCTGCTCGGACGAAGTGGGTTGCCCAAACATCATAACTCGAAAGGGTTCTTTCAACCATTTATTCTCAATGTTTGCACTCGCAGGCGGAACGTGGCAGCCAGGTTGAAACCTGAGGAGGCGGTCGAGGAGGAGTTGGGGGGGGGCGGGTATTTTGTTGCGGCTACGTTTTTGATTCGGTCGGTTCTAGTTTGCTGATCTGGAAAGAAGAACGGCCAGCTCGGCCCTAACGCCTTCCCTCCCCTGAGGAGGGGTTTCACGGCCAGGGGTGCGAGGGTGCAAGGTTGCCTTGGCCATGCGTGAACCGATGCTGATGACATTCACATGTAGCTGGGATGCCTGAGAGACTCGAGACGCCCTGCAGGTCTTTGCAGAAAGGTTTTCGGGTACAGGAAGGACAGAAACACTTGTGCTCTAACATTTTAGGAGTCTTTTCTCATTCTCCTTGTGAGTTATGAGGGGATATTTCGCTGAAACATGCAAGTATGGCCCGAGTCGGATAATGAAATGTGAATGCAGTACCTTACTAATGAATGCGCAACAAACTCGGTGTACTTTTATCTGTGATGTGGAAGCGAAAGAATAGATGGTTTTAAAAGATTTCTGTCAGTAATGCAGTCAGTAATTTGTAGAATCCCCCATTTGTT
The DNA here is from genome assembly GCA_010277015.1 of Poeciliopsis turrubarensis. Classification (NCBI taxonomy): domain Eukaryota; kingdom Metazoa; phylum Chordata; class Actinopteri; order Cyprinodontiformes; family Poeciliidae; genus Poeciliopsis; species Poeciliopsis turrubarensis. The sequence goes on along the minus strand of VMRN01000163.1, from coordinate 405,366 downwards.
CCACTTAGAGCTGCAAGTCTTTTGGACTCTACCTGCTTGGTACGTCTGAAAAATGTGCACCCGTTGTTTTCTACAAATTAGCACAGGCTCAGTCAAGACTGGATGGGCGAACAGATTGTCAATTGAAGTAAAGGTCCAGGCTTTGACTGGGCCGTTTAGTCAGAGCAGGAGGCTGCATCGCTGCTGTTGTCCTGTTGGAAGTTGAATCTCTTGTGGGAAAATGGAAATTGTGCTTTTTTTTCTGGCTTTCTTTAATTAATGAGTTTCTATTTGTCAACCTCCCATTAAGGCCTGATTCATGAAGTGAACAGCCAATAGTTGTTCACTCACATTCACACCTGCAACTGGCGCTTTTGCCGTTTGTTTATTGTTGTCGTGGTTACCTAGAAATTCGCAAGACAAGTTGCTGTTTTGTCTGTGGTCAAACATGGTTACTTTGAGGTTCGTCAGTTGTCTGTAAGATGTTTCTTCTAATTTATGTAGATTAAAATAATTTGTTTGATTTAACAGCGAACCTGAAGTGGACTGAAAATACATTAATCCAGAGAGCAGCGTGAATGAACCTGAATGAACCTGGTGAGGCCCACCTCACGCTGGGCCTCACCAGGGAGGCGTCCAAGAAGCATCCTGACCAGATGGTCGAGCCTCAGCTGGCTCCCCTTGACGTGGAGGAGCAGCGGCTCTACTCTGAGTCCCTCCTGGATGACTGAGCTTCTCACCCTATCTCTAAGGGAGAGCTCGGAGAAAACCCATTTCGGCCACTTGTATCCGCAATCTTGTTCTTTCGGTCATGACCATAGATGAGGTAAACACAGACTTCTCCACTTGACAGAAGACTCTACCTCTGCCTCCCCCCAACCCGGAGAAGGCACTCTACCCTTATTCCGGCTCGGGACCATGGCCTCGGATTTGGAGGCTATGATCCTCATCCCGGCCGCTTCGCACTCGGCTGCGAACCACACCAGCGAGAACTGCAGATCATGTCCTAATGGAGCCAATAGGTCCACATCATCCGCAAAAAGCAGTAAAGCGATCCTCAGCCACCAAATCGGATCCCCTCAACACCTCGGCTGTGCCTAGAAATTCTGTCCATGAAAAGTGATGAACAGAATCGGTGACAAAGGGTAGACCTGACGGAGTCCAACTCTCACCTGAAACGAGCTCGACTTATTGCCGGCAGTACGGACCAGACTCTGACGCCGGTCACACAGGACCACCGCCCCAGTCTGTCAATCCAGGGGAACTGCCCCGATGTCCATGCGATATTGCAGAGTCGTGTCAGCGACCACAACCCTGCAACATCCAGAGCTTTAAGGAACTCTGGGCGAATCTCATCCACCCCTGGGGCCACAGCCTGCCATGTGGTCTTAACAAGCTCCATTTTTTGTAGGGGTCTGTTTAATAAAGATTTATTAGGCCGCAAAAATGCTTCCAAAGCTAATTTGACCAAAGGGGGAAAAAAAAATGTGAAAACTGAAAAAATTTAGTTTTTTTTTTCACCACTCCCCAAATTAGTATTTTTTAGTAGAGAAGCAATAAAGCTTCTCTACTAAAAAGCTTCAGCAGCTGCTGAATAACCTAAAAGTACCCTTTTTTGGCCATCCTCAATAGTTTCCTTGATATTGCTGGAAGGGATTTTTTTGTTTGTTTTTTTAATGTCCACCTTTTGGATAAAGAGCGGGACTACGTTAATCTCTGTGGCTTATTAGAGGCAGCCCTGTGATTCACAATCTGAACCTTTTTTACTGTTAAGCAGCGACTTATTTTTTTTTTTTGCCCCCTATCATTACTAACCTTTTCTAATCAATGAGCACCCTGGGCAGTGATTGCAAAGGAAACTTTATCATTCAGCTCCTGCTTAACACTGTTAAGAGGTATTTAAATTCACATCCTGCGCATTGAGAGCCATCCGTTGACATTGAATGTCCCCTATTATGACACTTACAGAGCAATAATGTGCTCGCCTCTCACTTCAGAGCATATAACAGAAGGGTGAAAGAAATAGGAGTTTAACCGTGTGAAATATTTATTCTCTTTGCCTTAAACACTCCTCTCCTATCTCTGCCCCGGTGGTGCCTCAGACCCCATTTTTAAACTCGCAGGGGGATAGATAAAGGATCAGATATGTGTTAGACAACACTCTGCAGGGCCCGCCTCTTGGAAAAGAGGGGTATGACCACTGTATGTGTAGCCCACAGCGCCATCAGGCTTTCAAACGAGGTACTGCGAGCATTTCCCATCACTCTTATTTCAGCCTCGGTTAGGAATTTGATTTTAATTCCGTGTTTAAATCTGCTTATCGGTAGTTTCCGGAGATAATGCGGGGTGTTGTTTTTTTTGTTGTTGTTGTTGCAATTTCCCTCCTTTTTTGGAGTTAAAAAATTAGCGTTAAATAGAAAAAGGAAATCGACGTCAAAATAAATAAATAATAGCAAAGTAGCGGCTCCCCTCGCAGGCTCGCGCTCCGTCAGTTCAAACCGCACGCAGTCACGCGCGCGCGCGCAGAGACACACTTTTGAGTTGGATCCCGGGTAAGGAGCGCGTTCCGCTGATCATCTCCAACCCTCCTTTCCAAGCAGGCGGACCGCTTCTGCCTCTGACGACAGCCGGTCACACACGCACACACACGCACACACACACCCACACACACACGCAGCGCTGCTCAGAGCGGAGTGGCTGAGGAGAGACCGCATCAAGGAGCCGCGTTCCCGCCTGCTTTACAGAGGAGTCGCGCGTGGGAGTCGATAACGGTCTCTACCTGCCATCTGCATTCCTGCCTTTTTCTTCCTATCGGACGGGTTCGGTGCTCTCAAGGAGGGAGTCCCGTCACCACCGAGACAGAGGACCGAAGCTTGTGTTTTTTGTTTTTTGTTTCTTCTTCTTCTTCTCCTTTTTTTTTGTTGTTGTTTGGAGGTTTTTTTTAGTCGGAAGATTTGAAACATACATCAGAGCTGCGGTCGCTGTGGAGAATTTCGCTGGAAATCAGACGGAGTGCGTTTCCTAACCCCCCCCCCCCCCCCCCCTCTGCCTCCTCTCCACCTCCCACCACCACCCCGGTTTGTTTCGTGAAAGCCGTCTTTTGAAAAGGCGGGAGGGGATGGACTTGAGATAGTGCGTCTCAATTTGAGTGCCGCTGGCTGGGAGTTGCCGTCTCGGAGAGATGCGAAAGCATGCTTGGAAGCTGTGAGCGCTACCGCAGGTGAGTGTCCGTGAAACGACAAAAAAAAAAAAAAAAAAAAAAAAAAAAACATGAATTGTGTGGGCTTCTGAACCCCCACACCCCTCGTCCCCCGTTTTGTATTTGGAGTAATGTCTCCGTCGGTGAGCGGTTCCGTGTCTGTCTGCGTTTCTGTCGATGCGGTTCAGTGTGGCGCGCGGCCAAAGACGAAGGTATGGCAAGACATGGATATGCATAATGCAGCCAAATCTGTTCGGGGGGGTAAAGGGGGGTGTCTGTCAGTGAGAAGGAAAGAGGCTTTCTAATAATATTAATTAAAAAAAAAAAACCGAACTCACTGTAATGTCAGATGTGGGCCAGAATAAATAAATAAATATGAAAAATAAGGCTGAACCTCCGACGGTCAGAGCAGAATCTGTACTGTAGACAGGACGGAGAAACACAGAGCAGCAGAGAATAAGGACCTGCGCGTACTTAGGCGCGTCCTCTGCAGGTATAAACATTCATCAACACTGATTTCCGCTCTTTATTTGTACATTTATGATTGATACGGTTTATCGTGTGTGTCTCCTGCCCTCCATACTGTCCCTGTCTGTAAGGTGAAGAAGGCTGAAACCATTCATCAAATTTTATTGTCCCGTGACTGAGACTGGGTGAGTGTGTGAGAAGGAAACAGAATGTAGATCCATACCTTTCTGTTTGGTGTGGGTGCGTGTGTGTGTGTGTGTGTGTGTGTGCGTGTACGCGTGTGTGTAGGTGTGTGTGTGTGTGTGTGGTTGGGTGGATGGGTGGGTGAAATAGGTGGAGAGTTGCAATTACAAGACGTTACCTTAATCTATTTGCCAGCGTTTTGACTCTGCTGAGGTAACATTTTGTCTTCCCTTGCAAGTCGTGAATGCCATTTTTTTGAACGCATCTGCAAAAGATGGCTATCTCTTAAATGGGCAGCTGAGAGGAAGAAGAAGAAGAAGAAAAAAAAAAGGGAGAAAAAGCAAGCAGGATTCTGCAGATATGCAGACCTTTTTTTTTTTCCTGTTTTCTCCCCTCATCTTTCTCTCTCTCTCTCTCTCTTTCTCCTGAATTAACTTGGGACTCTTTGTTTTGAACGGGATGACAGTCAGCAGGGGTCTATATATAGCTTCGGCTGCGACAATATGGGACAGAGGAAGAAACTTGTGTGTGTATGGTTGCACACACTCCGTCTGTCTGTTGTTTGTTATTCAAGGCAGCGTTTGGCAGAAGTAAGGATGAAAAAAAAAATGATGCCAGTGGCTCCTGATCATTTTCATTTTCACTCTGCCTTTTCTGAGTGCATGTTATGTGTAAAAGAAAGGGAGGGTGAAACAAAAAAAAAAGAAGCCTACAATGCACACAAAAGCCTGTGCAGCTCAGTATTAAAGGCTGTGCCTGCGGTTATTCATAAAGCTTTATATGTTATAAATAACTGGAGGGAGCGGATGGGCAGATAGAGGAGCAGCAGCAGCCTCTCTTGCTTTATCAGAACCCACAATCCAATATGATAGATAGATGATACACTTTGAGGTATCGCATGGAGACAGGGGCCAGGGTGTGGCACGCTCCTCATTCCCCCCCGTCCAGGCCTCAGTGATGACCATAAAAGTCATCACTGTTTTGGGCTGTGCTTGTGTTTGCCAGACCTGAAGCGACTTTCAAACGACCCCATCAAACTGATGGTTTCCTTTAATCTGCTGCTGGTGGGCTCACGCCACCCAGCTCCTAAGTTTTCCCCTGGATCTAATAAACAAACGGCGGGCTCTACCTTAGTTAATCATGGCCGTTTTTGCTATAGCAGAGAGGGCCGAGCGTGCGTTGCAATGAGCCCTCTGGGTTCGTTAAATTAATGTGCTGTAGCTGACCTTGGCTAGCTAGTGCCATGGATAGGATTCACCTTTTTGCCCCGCAGTAGGGGGTGGGGTGGCATATTGCAAAGGCCGGTCTTATCCTACAGCGTTACCCCGCTGTCGACATCCCGTATTGAATTACGGCACCCGTTGATCAATGCTCGCAATAACCCCGAACCTCTTCCACAGCGGCCGGTTTAATGCAGGAGCATCAGATATCCCAGGAACAGAATCATACTCCTCGTAACGCGGTTCATGGGGGTATGCTTAGATATTAGTGTATTAGTAATCCAATCATATACAGACAGAACGGAGAAGAAAAACAATGAGAGCAGCCTCAGAGTGTGCGCTGCATTAATAATTCATGGAAGAAATCAGCTTGAGCGTAGATTTGACAGCAGACCGGAGCAGGCGAGACAGAGTGGGTGGCGGCGGTGCGGACGGTAACGTTAGAGCACGGTGACTGATCACAGCCTCTGTTTTTTTTTCTTTCCTTTTTTTTTTTTCTCTCTCGCTGCCACACAAAATGACCAGCAGTGTTATTAGCGAGTGGGCTAATGCCGGCTTATGACGTGTTCTCATGTCTCCTGGAGACGCTCTCATCTGGGGGTGCAAAGCTGACACCTACTGCAGCGACAAGGTGTTTATTAGCTCCCAGTTGTGAGACCACTCTACCTACATGATATTACAGTGACATGGAGCTACTAGATCTCACACGGGACGCCAATTATGTTGTTTTTTTCTTTTTAAACCAGGAGTCAGATGCCATTCTGCTTGATGCCATAGCGTCTCGGTTCGGCAATGCCCTAGGCTGGGTGGCATCTGCATGTAAGGCCCTGCTAAGGGATCACAGTGGCCGTTTGATGCGAGGGAGAGGGAAGATCTTGTGTGCCGTTGTCCTTGGTGGGTGTCAGCTGAATTAAAGGAGGAAGGATGGTTGTGATTGCTGTAAAAAAACAAAAAACAAAAGGCATCTGAGATTTAAGGTTCTTCTTTTTTGCGGTTTCTGCAGTGCTTTTCCTTTTAGAGGCGTCGACAAGTCCTGGAAAACATCTGTGCTAAACGTACGCAACGTACGCATCCTGTTATGGCTTCCCGTCATACAGCAAGTGGCTCTGCATACGATTTGTTGTGTTCATGTTTATCTTATATCTATGTAATACAATTAGGATTTGGATTTTACTTAATTATACTCCACAAAATCCAGTTATACAATGAAATGCAATATGATTTTACTGTTATGGAGAGTATTGATAAAACCAAGCCAGTGTCAAAACATCAAGCAGTAGTTTTAGACTAAACAGAAGTCATTATCTAGTTATGCCAATAGAGCCCAATCAAAACTGCGGTGCTGTGGTATGGTGGCATCCCAGCTGCCTGTTTGTCCTTCAGTTGGCCTTTGGTACTGTCGATGAATCATCAGAAATCAATTGCTTGATTAAAATTTCTCTGTCCTTAATCCTTCAGTGTCAAACACGTTAGCATAAGTGATTTATAACCAATTCAGGTTACGGTTACAACATTTATACTGAACCAGAAAACAGCACTTGATACATTCAGGAGATGGATTTTTAGCGAGAGCTAAGACGTACCTCGATGTTTTCCCAACTGAACAACGTCCAACTGACTGTGTGACGTTTACTCCTCTTTTGATGAACCAACAGCAGACTGACAACCGGAGGACTCGAGGAAAGATGTTCTGCATTCACAACAATGTTGTTCGGCACAGAAAACTGTGACAAACCATAACACTAATTCCTTGTGGACGGGGTGATGGGAGGAGGATTAGTGTTGTCTGGCTACCTGACAAAGACAATAAAAAAACAGTTGCAGTTATTTTGAGTGACTATCGTAACAGAGCTTCGGCGACGCTCAGAATCTTCTTAATTTGATGATAAATGCCATTGATGAAATCCAGCAGCGCTTTGAATTCCACAGACCACTTTAAAAGCACATTTAGAACAATATTTATGCCTAAGTCAATGTCCAGGAGTACAGTGGATCCAAGGAGTGTGTGTCCTCACATCTCTTATTTTGGTTGAGTCAACAAAAGCTTACTTCCTTGTAGACACAGCAACAAAATCCCTAGACTGCAACAACGGCTGCCTTTTCATCCACGAAACCCGTCTCACATTCACTCCCTCCGTGCGGTAAACATTGTGATTTCTGCGTTAGATCCAGCAATAAGTGAGAAAGAGAAAAGGATTAGTGCACGTGAACGCAATCACTACAGCATCTCTGGGAGGTGTTGATTAGTGGAATAAGACAGAAACAGCTTCTTCCTGTCAGCGTTGCAGCAGTGTCGTGCCTGCTCACTTGGACATTAAGTAATTCTGCTGCAGAGACATGTTTATCACTCCAGATATGCTGTGCGGAACGGCTGCAGCTCAGTCGACGGAGTGGGCGTCCTTCAACTGGAAGGCTGTTTCTGTGATGCACAAGTCACCCAGTCCTCATGTCAAAGCATCCTCTGTAGTCAAAGACACTGAACCCTCTCATTACCTCCCCAATGTTTTCATCGCTGAAATCATAGTCGTATTCCGAAAAAGACAAGGTCGCCCCTAATCATACAAATTTCTGTATGTTTGTCATCAGATCTTGACAGGTCTGTTGCGTTTGCAAGTATTCAATCAGCTCCTGTTTTTAGCTGAATGCAAGGATTTTACTTCCGCCGTTTGTAGATCTTTAAAAGATAAATCATCTTAAGAAGCTACAGTACAAGCCAAAGGGTCAGGGGTTGGAGAAATGTTATTGTGCTGACAGAGGACTTTCGCTTCTTCCAGGCGAAAGCATTTGTATTCGCTGCATGCGGGACAATCGGGGGTGTATTCTGGCACTTTTGTTGCCAGGAAGACTCACTCGTCCATCTTTTAAATGACTGGGTTAATGTCACCCTGCTAATCTGCTAGAGGGGGCTGCGAATCATATCGACTGAGGCATTTGACTGGCAGCTTTTGAAGGGGTGACTGGAGCCGGAGCGCTTCAGTGGAAGTCACCCAAGTTAGCATTGCCCAGGCTAAAACACATTCTGTACTTTCGGTCGTTTGCAGCTTGTGGCCCATATGTTGTACAGACGGTACAGTATGTGGACATAACAACGCAAGTTTCCAGGGTCCTTTTTTCTTTCCCAGACAAAGACAATTATTGCTTCATTTGATTTATGCGCAAGTATTATCATTATTATTATTTCTTTTCTTTTTGAGAAGAGACTGCACGAATTGCTCTGCAGTATGACAGGGCTGTGTGGCAAATATCACAACACGCTGCCACCGCCTCTGCTGAACTCATCACGTCGAACGACTCTATTCAGAAGTGATTGTAAACACAACTGTGGGACAGAAGCAGCTCCACTTACGCACCCCCACTCGAATGGAGCATATGATCTTTTTCCATAAGTGGGAGCAAGAATTCAGTTCGAGCACCACCCCGCTGCTGTAATGGCGGCTGAAATACCCCACTGAGAATCAGAATTCACAAAGTTCAGCGTTTAGGTGAAGAGCAGGTGCTCTCGGCTCCCTTTCCTCCGTCTAGTGGGCTAACTGGGGGCTCTGGAGGTGAAATTGTGTTTTATGGTAAATCTGCTGGCGGTGTGTTTCAGTCACTGAAAGCATTTATAATTAATGAGTTCTTGGCTCCTATGTAAATTGTGGGGTTGTGTTGATACATGGTTCATGGAAACGAGATGAGATGCAGCAGTATTTGGGGGGAAAACTAGGAACGTCGTTTTTTTGTTACACAAATAGAAACAGTAAAGTATATTTTTTTTAATGTTAACATGCTACTGTCAGACATTTGAAACGGTTACACAACACAAATTTGACCTTTGGGCTTCATACATCCTTTTTGTTTGGTTGTTTTTTTTAAAAGACAAAGCTGTTTTCCACTGGTACATTTTGGCTGAAGTATGCAGTTTTATTACACAATCAGAATTTAATCAAGCCATTTTTGGGTTCCAAGTTGATAAATCACTGAAAATAGAAAAAAAAAGTTTTGAGTTTTTTCTTAATCTAAACCATAGATTAGATTAAGGCATATGATTATGCTGTCATAATCCAATATGACGGCAGCATGTTTAAAACATAGCATCAGCTCCACTGAAAATACGCCGTTCTTGTCTTTCTCACAAATAGTAATTATGTTCAAATTATGACATATACATATGTAGGCTGGTCACAATAATAAATTTTACTGGACATTAAATTCATTCAGAAATTATTGTGATAAATGATAATATTATTGTTTTGAGACCGTTTTCAAGAAATATTGGGGTAATGGTGTAATAATGCAAAAATGCATTCTCAAAGATAAATAAACTTTCAATTTTGAAATATAACAAGCAGAATTTTGGTCTGGCGATAGTGAAACTCAGTTATAGAAAAATTGCAAAATAGCCGCTGCGTTTAATGGCGATAGGATTTTACAAAGCAGATGCCAATTAGTGTCATTAGTGGTTAATGGCTCCTTTCTTCCAAATAAAAGTCTCAAACATAAATCAGAGGATAACAAGGATAAAGCACTCATCTTCATCCATAAAAATAGCTTCACCATATGAAGTCACATATATAACATATACATGTTATATATATATATATATATATATATATAAAACATTTCATTTTAATTAAGTGAGATCTTGTGCCAGGAGATATTTTTACTGTTAAAAGTAAATAAATGATTGGTTTATCTTTTGACCTAATGCAGTTGCTGTTTCTGTTTAATGGTCCTTAAGAAGGTTTAATTAAAAGGCACTAATCCGATTAGAGTCCAGTAAGAACTGGACTCTTTCTAAAATGCTGCCAAAACAACGGAGGGGCTGTCCACCATGATGCTTCCTTATTGAGGTGTTGTCACATAATTCAAGCATTTTAACATGCTTCAGACCCAATATCCCTTCCATTTGTGTTAGATCAGAGACGTTTCTTTTCATCCATTCAAAGTCAGCTCCCATTCATCATGTGATTCAAAACAACAGGCCCTTTGCATTGAGGAAAAAAGGGGGAGAGGCTTTTAGTTCCCTAAAAGCTATATTACCCCATCTCTCTTTGGTCCTCTCAGCCCCTCTCTTTCTCTCTCCTGGTTTAACTTTCCTAAAAGCTCACTCCTTCTGTCCGCCTGTCTACCCTGTCTTTTTCCTCTTCTTTCCTCATCCAGCCTTTCTTTCACCCACTCACTGTCAACACAGTAACAGAAAGAGAGCGGGAGGGCGGAGGGAATTGGAAAAACAGAGCACTGCAACAAAGAACAGCTAATACTGTTGATGGAAGAGAGCGAACGTGCTGGGAGGAAACAAGAGGTCAGATTACGGGTTATCGACCGGACCGGGTGGCATGAGCGACGTGTTCGTTTGATGGACCTCCAAAAAGCTGTAATATTCCAACTACAACTTAGACATGAATCAGACCTACACTGAAATGTGCAGGACCACGGCCTCCTTACTCCCACATTAGTAATCTTTTTTAAATTGATTTATTTGCTAAGCAAAATTCAAAGCCTTATTTAATGTTAATTCTATAAGATGTGTCCTCCCAGGTTATTGGAAAGCAATGAATGATAGATTTGAGGATGCGCCACTCTGGCTGAGACGTACTTCTGCTCTTCTTTTCTTTGATTTGATCTGCTGAATCCAGCTTTGATAGATTTAGGGTCCATTCACACCACCTCTGTTTAATCCGTTTTCATCGTACTCTACTGGGTTTGTGAAAAATAGCGAACTCTCGTCCACCCAAAAATCTAGTTTTCTCTTTGGTTGAAGTGAACTCCAGGGAAGTTTGAATGCAAACCAGTCTGCTCCAAAAGCAGGAAGCCGGCTATGGCGCAGGGCATTCTGGGTAAATACAACCAAACGCTTTAGCCTAGGCTAGCTGGAGAAGTAGCTCGTGGTCTTTCACCACAAACAAGAAAGAAATCCTGCAACCCCTAGAATTTGATGCTACAACATTTTGGTTTATATTTTGTGAAGACAGAAGTTGCGCTCATGTCTTCTTTGGAGGTTTTTGTGTAGTTTTCTTCTGTGGTTCTTGGTGCAGTGCCACCACAGGCAAGGAGGGGAACAGGTTTTCAATAGTTTGGATTGTTTGACCCAGTGCAGTGTGAAGGAGAACCACACCAGCTGAAAAAGTAACAAATGTTGCCATCTTTTTCCCCAATTCCCAGTCTACCAGACTAGCAGGTGTGAAAACATCGTCAGTCTTTCTAAGCATTGTCTCACATCAAAATGCGCAGAAGGTCCTTGTCACCAACAGAATGTAGTTGTGGAACAAGAAGTGACCAAAAATCTTTTTCGTTTTTATGCATTTAATCAATCGGGAAAGAAAACACCCTGGTATCCTGCCAATCAAATTGTAACTCTTCAGTTAGATTATTGAATGGCGTTCTACGTTTTGAAAAACATAAAACCCCATCAAATTGTGATTGTTTTATCTCTTGGTTAACAAGAGTAAAGATAGTCAATCTCAATGCCATTTAGAAAAAGAAACTCACACACAAAAAAATAATTACTGGGTCCAAGGTCTTTCTTTTCTTGTTTGGATTTTTTTTTTTTTTCACATGCAGGAAAAGAAAAACAGTTTTAGGCAATTATGTTCAAATGGTTGAAAAAAAAAAAAAAACAACCAGAATATTTTGTTTTAGCTCTGAACAGATATTTACCCTGGGCGAAACTCCGTCACGTCCTCTAAATGTGAGGCGGGGGCCGTTTAACTGGAGAGTGACGGAGGCGACACCGGGGTGAGTCGGGAGGGTGAGGCCGACGAAAGAGCTGGGCAGCCATCAAAGATGAGGAAAATGAAATGGCATTTGACCTTGCAGAGTGCTGGTGTGAGACGCTCCGCCACTGAAGTGCAAAGTAGTTTGTGAACCTTTGGGAATTGGGAGAGAAAAGAGATCGGGTCCGTGGAAGGCCAGTGAGGGGTGAGAGGACGGGTCAGCCAATTTAACCCTTCACAACTGATTCAGCCGCGGACGAAGAAAAAGTTCTAAAAGTGACAAAATTAGACAAAGTCAGACAGAAAGAAAGACAAAAGCAACACACAGAGAAACTACTTATATTGTTTCCTGTGTATGACTTTAGAAAAAGGTCTCTTAAATGGGTGAATCTTGTTTTACAGCCTGCAAGAAAACACGAGAGTAATATCTTCTCCGTAATAGAATCGCTCCTCAACCAGGTCCTGAACTTGTAGCAGATATGCAAATGTCAGATAAATAATTCAGTTCTTTTTGCATTTGCTTGCACTTATTTCTGCCATTTTTGCAATAATGAGTAAGAATGTGATAAGAAAAATATGCAGTGTTTATACCATTTTCCGTGGACAGTCTATTAGCGTCAGAACAGGCTTAGCGGGTGGATAATAACCACTGCATTTTGACTGTATATGTCATCATCGCTTTTCCTGATTTTCATGTGTCGGGTAAGAACAATACAGCAAGAAATACCAATTTAGCTATGACTGTGCTTGTAGAGCTTCTATTTAGTTGTTTTTTTATTAATCAGGAAGTCAGTAAGACTATAAGTTTTAAATTTGAGTCTATTTGAGTCTTTATAGCTTTAGATTGTCAGATATATGTGGAAACCAAACAGGTAAACGAGTGTAACACAGCAGCATCATCTATGATATGCCTTTTATGTTTGATTTTTAAATAGCTGCGACAATTAACTCATGACGCAACTAATTGATTCAGATCACAACGCAAAGTCGAATTTGCAATTCAAATGGTGTTTTGTCACTCCCAGGTAGGAGGGAATCTGTTTGTTGATCCACCGTTTCCGCTACCTCATTGCAAGACCGGCTCTAAAAATACGAGTCTGCTGAACAATCCAGACTGAGGAGGCGACGGCTTCAGCACTGAGAGGAAACTGGAGACCTTCGCATCGCGTTCATCAGCATTTTCACATTTTTGCTTCTTGTTTCATCTGGAGGTATCAGACAGGACTGACGACACGATGAACGGCGAAGACGGCGTTGTAAACTTTGGTGTCTGCAAACATGTTCGGCAGAATCCGACAAAAAAAATTTAAAAAACTGTTCTCTGCTGAGAAACATGGCAGCTGCTTGTTTAAATTCAGCAATATTGGAGGGTTTTCACTGATCAGTTAAAATAAATAAAGTCCAGCCTTTGACTAGGCCATTTCAGAATCACCCTTTCATTTTTTTTTACTCATTCCAAGTTGAGCCTATTTTGGTTCCCACAACCCAAGTGCTTCTGATCTTGGAGTCGAACACTGATGGTTGTTTGACTCCACTGATGTAGTCAGACACTCCTTCTTCAGGAACTTCTGCTCGGAAGCAGATTTCATTTTGTCATCAATTATGACAAGTCACCACTCTTCCCTGCGTTCTCCATTTCTGGATAATGGCTCCCACTGTGCTTCACTGGACTAATAAAGCTTAGGAAATGGGAATTGCAGAGTGATTGTTGTGTTTGTGTCTTACATTTTACTGAACTTGTTTAGATTTGGACATGACATCTTCAACCTCTCTATTGTTGCTGGAATAAACCTCTTTTAGAGATTTTTGATGGTCTCGTTGTGGCAAATGAAAATGAGCGCCCATGTTGCTAACCACAGTTGAAATAGTCCGACTTAAATTTTCACATAGCTCCAGGCTTGTTAGATTTTTTTCCCCCTCATTTGAAATCAAATGCCGACCTTCGTCAGTTTTCAGTCTGATCGGCCCTGGCCGTTGTCCAACCTGTCAAGAACTCAAATGACCAACCTTTTCCTAAACTGTGAATGCATCACACTAACTGACAACAGCATTCTTCAGTCTGGATGCTGTTACTGAGTAAATAAGACAAAAAAAAAGCTATTTTCTTAATCAGTAAGGTGTTACAAATAAGAGCATAGAAAGTACAAACATTTAAAAGGCAGTTTCAGCCAAAAGGCTGCGGGGAAGCAAGCAATAAATTCAAATCATATTGTTTTCTCACCAGCTGTGTCCTTACTTTACCTAAGGTGGAGGTGTAAAAGTAATCCAGCATTTTCTCCAAATGGCAGTCATTTTTGAGGTGTAGGTGGTTTTATTTAAAAATTAGCTTTTTTGCCTTCACCATCATTCGTGTAGCATGACTTACCTGATAATGATGCTACAATTACTTGTAAGAACGTCATGAAACCACAAACTATTCCTGAAAGCCACCTGGAAGTGCTGTACAGCTTCACCTTGTCATTGATTCTCACCTACCCCGTGAAAAACCGCGATTGTCTTTCTGAAAGCATGTGTCGTCTTTCCTCTGGGTAACACTGCAGATAGCCAAGCAACACAGTTGAATATCTCCTCTCCTTACGATATTCATGACCCTCCCCCTCTTCTACAGCAGGCAATCAAAGATAGGGAACGGGATGATGCAAGGACAGCTTAGACAAGTAATTTTGCCTTTAATTGCTTGGAACTCCCTTGAGTTCTGATGCTTAAGCACTCTAAAACTGTTGTTGTTTTGCTGTGCATAATCTTTGATTATATGAAGGTCAGCATTTTTTTTCTCTCTCTCTCTAAGCTTCTTACGGAAGAATTTGGAGCAGGTGGATTGCTCAGATAGCGGGACAATGCTTCCCCGCCGGAGCTCAGGGAGTGAACTGCTTCCTTTCTCCGTCCACTCAACGCTCTTCACTTCCAGCGTCTTCCAAGGGAATCTTTAACCTTCTTAAAGATGAGAGTTTTTGTTGGTTTTTCCCTCTCTTTTGTTTCTGCTCAGACCTCATTTCCCAGGCTGTGTCTACGTGTCATTATGTGGGGGTTTATCTCACTAATTGAGGCTTCATCTTTCTGGGCAATCTCTCAATGGACACGGATTAAGCGCCTGTATCTACACTGGAGCCACAGTGCGATCAGCCAGTCATGTTCAACATTCTGGGGATTGTGGAGGGGTGAACAATAAAAGGAACGTTCTCGATTTGGTAGGGCAGGACAATATGGCTGACAAGCTTATCACGACATAAGCAATATCAGTCTATAGAAGATTGCTGATTAGTTTTTTATTGTTTTAAATATCGTAAATACTGTGAAACCAGTATTTACAATATATGACTGTTTTATCCACAGTTTTCACTCTGCGCCGTTGCAGTTTATTTTTCGGCAGTTATGAGGGACAAACCCTTAAACTGTTGCTGCGCAAGTTACTCAACATGCTGCTGCCAGGCAACCAAATAACGAGAAGCTGCGTTCCTGTTGTCCATGAAATTGTGCAATTTGACATTTTGAAAATAAATTTTTTTGTTGCAAATAAGACAATTTCGAAAAATCCTGTTTTTCGCTAAAACGTTTTGGCGCCAGGATGAGGTAGTTGTTTTTGCCGTGTCGAAGTTGTTTTTTGTTTTTGTTTTTCGTAAACCTGCAACTGCAAGACATTTTTCACATCGCACAAGTCACATGATCGACAAGCGGATGTTGCCACTGATGCAAACCACAAAGCTGATGACTTATTGCGTGAACAAACTTAATTACTTGTGATTTTTAAATTGCCTTTCTCATTTAACGGAAACACAGCTATTGAGAAACTGGATTTTTGACATATTTGTAATGGAAACATAGTGAGTTAGTTGATGCAACCAGCCTCGCTTAGCTAGTCATGAGAGGTTGAATATCTAAAGCTTTTCTCTGCCTACATCCCCCAGAATGCTTTGCGGTCAGGATTGGAGTTCAGTGAAATTATTGAAATTTCTATTGGACTTATTCTGTACTGATATTGTCCAATACATACATGTATATTGTTACTGATTTACTTCCCATCCCAAAGATTTTCACATATATATGAAGGATTTACAAAATGTGTTTGTACATTATGCTGCATTGGTGATTTGACAAACATTAGATCTAAAGTTGCAGATCTAATATTGATCTGCATTGATCGACATTACCTTGATTTTGCATTGCTGCGCCTCGAGTCGGTTTCGTTTGAGGAAATCCGGATCACTGCTCATGCACACTGTAGTTTCTCCTGTCATGAACCGTGACTTGTACGACTCAACAGGCGCCATTTTCTTTGCATAAACAATCAGCTGATTTGGTTAAGTGGGAACATGGGTCCCAAGTCTCCGATAGCGCGTTCTCAAGCAGACGCAGAGCTTTATGAATTTCAAATGTTCCGGGTCTACTCTCATTAGCCGTAAAAGCCAACAGATGAAAGTGCAGGGCAGCGCTCACTGAAACAAGAGCCAAAGACCTTGCCCATAGGAAAGGAGAGTGACTCAGTGATAGCCGTCAGACCAGATACAGATTTTACCTTTTCTCACACTGCTGTGTGCACGGAGAAAAAAAATAAAAACCCGTAATGGTCCGATCTATATTTAGTTGCACTTATGGAAATCGCAGCTTTGGTTTTGGATGAAACATATGAAAGTTTTAAGTGTCTCCATCTGAATCCAACAGATCAGGCAGAGTCGAATGGTGTAACTTTCAACGCGTGATCCAAATTCTTTAAATGGAAACTTTATTTTGATCCATCACATAACCCAATCAAACAAAGTCTGGTTATTTTTGAAGTGCAGGTTAACACCGTTGGCACTTTGTGGTCTATTCTGAGACGAAACTAAACAGGCTTCTGGCAGGTTGCATTGTGTTACTGGCAGAAGCTGCTGCTACCCAAACTGACACTGTCATTGGATAGGTATTGCTGTCGACACGTCCCTGCCAGCGTTTCTGGTGTTCAGTTGACTGAATCAATACATTTCTTCTAGATACGGGTTTGCAAATAGTTTATTTAGACATTCGATGATCAGGAATTTGAGGCCAATTTGTGTCTTTTTTTTTTTTGTTTGTTTTTTTCTGAGCCTTTAACAGTTCTGGATTTCTTAGACTTCTGTTTTAGACCTATAGTTAAAGGCCAGCAGATTCTGATTGCGGAAATTGTTAAGAACAGGAAGGAAAATAAAGAAATACTTAGCATAAACTTACCATAAGTGCAGAACTCCTCATGAGATCTTTCAAAGCAGCATTTGTCACTATAGTAACCGCATCCTCATCAGATTTCTGAACCAAAAAGGTCCAAAAAGAAAGAAGTTATGCTTGTGTCAAACACAAGATAAAATAACTCCCAAATGAACTCTTTAAAGCGACATAGAGTTAGTTTTCTCTTGCAGGTTGGGAGAGATAACGCATTTCTCTTTTCTTTAGAAGTGAAGTCCTCACATTGTTTGAAATGTGAGGACTTCACATTTCATTAGTGAAGTCCTCACTAATGACTTCATCCTGTCATTAGTGACAATTATTTATATTAAAAGCAGAAGTGACGTCACACAGCATGTGAAAGAGCAGCAGACGGGCCACAGGGATTTACTAATGTTTTGGAGAAAAGACCAGATGATCACAGAGTTAATTTTCTAAACTGTCTTTGAAAAAAGAAACAAACGCAAAGAAAGCACAATTTTGCAATCGCAGTGTTTCCTTTCCAGACTATTTCTCATGACGGTTGCTGTCCTTTTGTGTTTTCAACCTGACATCGACAACTAATTGTGCTGTAAACTTAAACACTGAGGAAGACTGACAAATGAGAATAAAATGCTTAAAGATCTTTTTTTAAATGAAGTGTCTTAAATTAGCTGAGAGGGGAGCGATTAGTGGTCAAAGAAAAAAAAAAAAAACATTCCTCTGAAAATGGTCAGATACTGGACTGAAAACTAACAACAAAGAAAAAAAATCTAAAGCAAACCATGAAATGACCTTCAGAAATCCTTAAGATAATTTATGACTACAACGTCTGGCTGCTTGGAGTCAATGTTCAAAGAAATAAGTGAAGACTGAAGACATTTTCGCGGTAATCAGCACCGAATTACCTCATTATTGCTCAGGAAGTCACGATGTACCAGTTGATTTTCAGACAGAGCTCACATATCTTCAGATATTTACCGCAAGGCTGTTCATCCAAGAAACCAATTATGTATTATTTTTATTGTTGTCTAAGAACATTTCTGTCATAAAGCAAATATATTCAGATATATTTTCCTTCCCTTTCCACTTTATTTGTGTAAAGTTCATTTAAAGGCTTTTATGTGCGCCGTAAAGAAACCCTGATTTGCAACAATAAAAGCTGCAAGCGGTGCTCATTGCCAGGCGTCTCTCGGCCTCCTAATCTATCCTCCGCTATCCCACGTTAGCCGCCAGTATCCTCCGGTCGCCGATCCCTGTGCACTGGTGTGGCATTTTCAGCGTCAGGGTTGACTCTTTATCAACTAATTACAGCTCATTTCCCTCTGAAAAAAAAAAAGGGCCTCGCTGCGAGCCCGAGCCTCAGCTGAAGCAAAGTGGACATTTTCTCAACCACACTGGGAGGAAAGCTTTTAAATGCCACTCACAATTAAAGCCGGTATGGCCCTGAGCCTTTTCACACTGTGCCCATCACACGTCCCAGCAGCCGATAAGATATAGTTTTAATTATTCATTATAAAACTGAGGCATGTTTCCGTGTTGACTCCCCCCTAATTGAGGAACTAGTATAGTGGAGTCACTGCTATTAGAGCCGTATCCTGCAGACATGTATAGAAGAGTCATTGCAGCGTTTATTGCAAAAGACAGGGAAGCGGCCCTAACCAAAAGCAACAACAACAAAAAAGGTTTTTTCGTAGCAGAAAAAAATCCGTGGACTCTCTGCTCGTTCAGATGCATTCTTATGTTTAGGTGTTATTTGTTAAGGACTGAGTGTTAGTACTTAACTACATATAAACTTGTAATATACATTTTATCTCTCTGTATAAAAGATGGTGATCTGAAGTATTCTGACTTAAAAAAAAATAAATGAAAAAAACTGAAGTTTTGATGCTTTTTTTTTTTTTTCCAGGAATTTTAATAAATTCCTCAAGTGTTTTTCCACATTTTTGTAATTGTTTTGCAGCTTTATCTAAAAGTAACATTATATGTTTTCCAGGCAAATAGTGACATTTTACAGCACAATCAAATAGCTATGTTAACTTCAGTTGTTTTAAAAATGCTTCATACATAAATATAAATTTGAGTAAAAAGAAATTACTTCTTAATTTAACGCCTTGAAATTCGGGCTCTGTCTCTTTAAAAACTCCTGCTCTTTCTAAAACTCCGCCTTTAGGAAGTTATCACGACATGGCTCCTCTATTAGCCCGCTAACAACATTTTTACCAGCTTTTCACTGTGAAGTAGCTCCTATACACCTCTACACCTGAGCTCAGCAAGTGTGCAGTTTAACCAGGCGTTTGCTGATTGCTGCTGGCTAGTCTGGAGGAGCAAGTTGTCCTTGAAGGCAGAACTCAGTATACCCAGGCGTCGTCCTGGAGATTCAGGGATTTCTTAAATGTGCATGAAAGGAACAAAGCAACACTCTAGTTTTGTTATTGATGTGGTAAGAACATTATAACATGATGATTCAACAAAAGTTGATTTTACATAATGCCGTCCCTTTAATAAGAAAGCACATAATTATTTTGAATATGATTTTTTTATTTTTTTTTTTTCAGACTAGGGAAAAATATTTGAATTGAAATCCAAGTACATGCAATGCAAAAGTTCTCATCTTAACTCAAGAGTGGCTGTTCTCCAATCATCACACTGATGTTAGTTACCGTTTGAGCATAAAATGATCAACCTTTGCACCTGCCTGCTCTTTGTTTTTACTCCTCAAATACCAAATAGTGGGGAAAAAAAACTGACATATTATATATTTTCATATTCGACTACCATAAATTTGGTACTTGTGCTGCATATTTTACTCGGCTTTCGAGCCCAGCCAATCCTTCAGTCCCTCGGGGCTTTCTAAAGTGGAGATGAACAATTACTTCATTACAGAAAGATAATTGAGATCCTGCACCCTGCAAAAATGGAGTTTACCATCAGTAGCTCCTCGGCCCCAAGAGAGAGAGGAAATCGCACAATTCCATTGTTGGAACAATCCGAACAAGAGGGTACCTGTTTTGCGCTGGGATTTTGAATATATTTGGTAAGTGAAACTGGAAATTGCTACTAGCCCCTGGAGGGACAAAAAATATTTGCAATTAAATCATATCGGAGGGGATGAAAGCATTAAAACTGTTAATGTTATGGGTATAATGATGTTTCCTGTTTCTTGTTAACATCATCTGTGTTTTTAAAAGTCTTTGACCTGATGATATAGTTTTATGTTATCTTTTTAAATAAAATGCATCCATTTCCTGTCACTAGTGTTGGTGCAGTCATATCTTCCTACGTTTGACGGAGATCAGTTGCTTTGACACAGTTTTGCTTTTTTTTTTAACAAAGTCAAAATGATTTAGAGTTTTGAACTAGTATTAGCATCTTATGTCCTTGATTACCATAATAACCAAGTAAATGGTTACCAGAAAAACGTTGACACAAAAAGGAGCAAAGTATTGAACATCCATCCAAATCTCGATCCCTGCTTCAGCGGTTCTGTAAAAACTATCATTCGCACTGTAACATGTTGATAGTATTCATCTGTGTAAAACTACCAACTTTTTTTGCAATTTCAAAGTTGTTGTCAATGATTTTTGTCAGGGAAAATCAACGCTGCGCTCAGGTGCAGGTGAAGCCGACACCTACAAAAGTAACACACGAAAAGATGAAACATCTGCATTAAACTCGCTTCCTTTGTTCTGCTGACAGTGCATCACCTGCGGTGGCCATTAAGGCTTTGAGTCCTTCTGAGAGCCTTTTTTACACCCAGCAAAACAAAGTTTGTGATCTGAAAGTGTTATTAGCCAACATGACCAGAAATGCTGACCGGAAAAAAAAAACAACAACGAACAAAAAAAAAAAAAAAAAACCTTTCTCTGGCCTTACTGTCGACTTTCTAAAAGCACCTCCTGGGGTCTTGTTAGCACTACAGCTTGGCAAAAGTCTGATCTACACAAAGCCCACACAACCAAAACACTCGAGCCCCTTTGACCTTCAGCGGTTATCGTCTCTCTCCTATATGCTTATTGCCGGAGATCTGATCTGTCGCAGCTTTTTATTCGTGGTGGTTGGAGTCCGCGTCTCTAACCACCTCGGCGAGGAGCGGCTCAGTCAGTCAGTGCCTCGATCCTGAAGATCAGCTCTCCTAGCGGGGGTGCGGCACATGAGACGACATGCCAAGTGGAAACGTCGCCGCGTCTGCTGGGCGTGTGTTTTTATGTGTGTGAGTGACGGGCCTGTAATGCGTCTTTCTCTCTGCCTCAGTGGAGAGAGAGTGAAAAAAAAGTGCCGTCTCACTACAAGGGAGCTGGGCGAAGAAGAAGTTTCTGCCGCTGAAGGCGCCAAGTGTGTTGCAACTGTTGAAATAAGCACATCACATCTTTACGCTCCCAGTAGGTGCACGATTGCAGTTGGGTGTTTTTTTTTTTTTTTCGCTGGCTCCGTCTTCTATCACTTTGAACATGTATGAAAAAATTCTAGTGTAGTTTTAGAAATTCGCTTCGACAGCCACATTCTGCAAAAAATCTTATTTTTCCATCATCAAACTCAATAATTGGGACTGTAAAGATAAATTATGCTGGGTGATAAATTGTCCAAGTAATTATTGCGATAAATGATAATATTGTTCTTTTTGAGCGATCATCTTAAAGTAATATATTGATTACTTGAATATAATCAAGTAATCATTTTCTCAAACACCAATAAACACACATTTAGTAAAGACACTGGAAGAAATTTGAAATTTCAAAATAAAACACACCAACCAAAAGCAATAAATAACACTTAAAAACCATAACTAAAATGGATTATGATGTCTCCAAATGAAATTTAAATATTAATCACCAGATTGGGAATTATTGAGTTCATTTTAATATATCATGTGATTAATTTATTAATTGAATAATTGCCTATTGAAGCAGGCTTATCACTGAGTTTAGCAAAAAAGGAGAGCATTTGCATTAAGCAAATTTAGTTTCGAAATGTCAAACTCGTCAATTTTACAGTCAGTGGTAGCCACAGATGGCTATCACTAGCAGTCATTAGTACCACTGATGGTAGTTACTTCCTGTCATTTTCTTTGTGGCTTGCACCAGTTGTTGTTGATCATATGAGTCTTTTCAGATGATATGTGATGGTAAAATAGTGTTTCCATTGCGGTTTTGGTGACTCCAACACCTCCTTCCCTCTTTAAATCTGCAGATGTCAGGCACTCTAAATCCAGTATACAACCACTTGAGTTTCTGGTTTGACATTTCATCCTAGTTTGGGGTACTTTCCTCTTCCTAAGCACAATCTTTCTGCAGATTTATTCATCTCTGCGAGGTAAAGTGAGACATCAGTGACCGGAGCACCTGCACAGAAACGATAAATGACCCAGGTGCGAGGTGAAGTTCAGTGGGGACATGTCAACAGGCTTCAGAGCGTAGTTTTGTCAGAGCAGCAGCTGCGCTCTGTTGGAATTCTGCACCTTGTTGCATCAACCAGCTTCTTTGCCTGGATTAGGGCTATACTGTCCATCTGTCGGCAGTCGGCTTTACTTTTAAGCCCTGCCATTTCACAGGTCCACATCTAGCCGGCAATCCCGGTAGGCGGCTTAGCTCTTTCAATGACAGAAGGGTATCCTTGCTCCTGAAAATTCAGCTAGCCAACACTCAGGTACTGTGAAAGCAATCTTATTTAGCAAGCTAAAGGTCAGAGACTAATGGTTAAGATGAATTAAGCTGAACTGTGGCTGCTACTGTTTTTTTTTCCCATCATGTGGAGGCTCCTGCTTATTGTACAAACCAAAGTGGTTTGATTAATATTCAACTTCATATCGTCATCATATAGGCTGGTTAATTGTAGAGAGGCACCGATCTGATATTAACATCCGTATCGGTCTTGATATTGAACCAATTTTATATTGGGTATTGTGACAGTGTGCCCGAGATATAAGGACGGCTCTATTCAGACGAGCTTTATGCCTTGTCACATTTATTTCTTACATTACATTTTATTTCCTAATTGTTATTTCTGAACCATTTGAAAATGGTTTGTTGCAACATATTTTTTACATGTTTAACTAAGCTAGTCAACCTGTTCCGGTGTTAAATGTTCAATGAAATTAAAACTTTATTGATCTTTGCAAATATGTTCTAGCATTACTGTGCCATTACCACTATATTACTTGAAAATGGTTTCAAAACAACATTATCGTTTATTGCAATAACTTCTAGGTTAATTTATGGTCAAGCAACATTTTTATTGTGACAGGCCTTGTTATTTTTACACGTTTGGCGTATTTAGGTGTTCTGTACTTGTGTGAAGTTCTCAAATACATTTATGTTTGTGTTTTAAATCAGTTCAGCACCGTTTTACTGTATTGGATCGGTATCTTCCGGTACAAAATCTGTAACGGTATCGGAAGTGGAAAAAGTGGATCGGTGCATCTCTAGTTCGTCTAAAAACAAACAGAAATCGACGGCCTGCGTTTTTTTTCTTATCCATCCTGAAAGAGATAGAGCGAGGTCGCACATTTATTACCAAGTGTTCTAGGAAAGGACCATCAAAGCCACGGATATAGCCGCGTAAATAAAAATCCACTCCTGCGTTTGGCCATTGAGGATTAGCCTGGCAGCTGACTAAGCAGTTTGCCAAGGAAGAGGCTTTAAAGGCTTTTAACACTTTGTGCTGCAGATAACGTCAGCATCATCTCATGGATTTCCCAGCAGCTTACAGGTATTTAACAATGGTATTTAAAAGGGCTTGGGAGTGATGTCTTGTGACAGGTAAACTAAAGCTTCGGGCGACGGATGTGTCTTCTCCCTGCTTGTGTACCATTGTGCCTATTGTGATGAATTTAATGGAGACAGACAGACGAGCAGGGAAGAAATCAGCGATGTATAATAAGTGCAGACACGAAGCCTATTCAACATGCGCCGGCGTCACAACACAAATATTGGATGCCGGTGCGTGTCGGACAATGAAACTGTTCCAAGTCTTTCCAAGGCCGAATACGTAATGTAGACAGAAAAAAATATACATCATGCTGAAGAGTACAAATAGAGCAATATTCCTGCAAGGTAATCCAGAGATGTCAAACGCACAAATACATGACATTTGTTCAACAAAGTTGAAAAACAATCATTTAGAAAAGAAGAATTTCTTTTTGAAGTTTAATCTCTTTATTATTGTTATTCTCTTGATGTTGATGCATATTCTTAAGATCTGACATTTTTTTTTAAAGTTTCATTAAACTTTAAAAAAAAAAAGTTTATGCAAAAGTAATACAAAGTCAGCATATCAACAGAAGTTTAAAACTAAATGCACAACGTTGCTTTAAAAATCTGTCCTGTTAATTAGTATTTGCAATATTAACATTTATTTTTTCCATTTTAGCATAAAAATTTAATCTGGAAACGGATATATTTACCAAATTGTAATGAAAACGGTCAAATGCTCGTTTTACTGCTTATCTTTCATAATATCACCTTCACAGTATTGATAAGTGGAACTATTAATTTTCTGGGGTTTTTTTTTTTTTTTTTTTTGCTCCTCTGACAATTCTGTATGTGTTTTTAAGCATTTGAGATTCACTTGTTTGTGGATTTTTGTCAAATTATTCCAAAATTATTCCCAGAAAACCCACATATTCACAGATGTTTTTTAAACATCTAAAATAATCGAAAGCGAATGAAGCCAGGGAAGCTGAAATACTTTGGTGCATTTTCCTACTTGACACATTTTTCTTGGCACTGATTAACTGTACCAAAGATTGTCGATGTTAGCTTCTGCAGTACTGCTAAATGTGATTTCTACTGTACGCATTCATATGGATTAAGGCAGATTTGGTATATTAAGTCATATTTCTTCTCCTGGGTTGAGTATTTCTCATCGTGTATCATACTACTTGTGTTTATGGCACTTATGAACAGGGGGCTATGCAGTTACATAGAAAATAAGTCAGAAATATGTATTTGTTTGATCATAAACTTGTATTATTATGAATTTCAAAATAAAACTCTTGAGTCCATATCGCCCCGGCCTAATTACTAGTCACAGTAGTACTTGTTTCATTATGATTACAGCAATGCCGCTCCATTGTCAGAGCAGCGTTGGGTACCATCTGCCTCCCATGTGGGGCAACATCCTCAAGATCCCCGTAGATGCTGGCACAAAACATCCCCCCCCCCCCGATTCATTGATCTAGTTATTGGTTTTGGACCAACAGGCCCTTGTTTATTGAGCACAGTAGTCTTATTTCTCCAACATATTCATTCTCTCAGGAAGTGGCCCCCCTCTCTCACTCCACCTCAATTAATGTAATTCTCTGGGAGCTCACTGATTGCTATGAAGAGCTGCATTCAGGCTGCATGCCTGTGAGGGAACGATAACGCCAGATCATTAACAATCCAGTGCTGCTAATGTTTACCAGTGGAGGTTATTTTTCATTTTAATGTGTCTGTCTGTATTTTTCCTCAATTTTGCTACCGAGGCTATG
>VMRN01000163.1:321849-379898 GCA_010277015.1 Poeciliopsis turrubarensis | reverse complement strand
CCCAACTGAACTTGCCAGGAAATAAGAAATACACAACATTTAAACTGATTATTGTTCAAATCCTCAACGAAACAGATTCAGTCACGGCATGCCTGCTTTTGATCTTCTGCTTTTGAAAGAATTTGAAGGTATGATTCTATGTTTGGCTTTTTTAGGTCTTGTTTGTTGCCGTGGTTTAATGGGATATTTCCTTAGCCTGTTTCCTGGATTGCCTCCGTTTGTCTCTTCCCTCTTAGCCCACACACCTCGACCTAATTTGCTAATTATCACACCTGACTCGTATTAAGTTATTTACACCTTGAGCTGCAGCTCTTTGTTTTCTGCCTCTAGTCATGAAATCGCTTCAGAATTGATGTTAGTTTCCTTTCATATGGGTCAGTCCGGCATAATTTGTCTTTGTTCCAGTTTTGTTTCATGTTTTGACCGCCTTGTTTCATTGTTTCGGTTTCTAACTTGTTTGGCTTTCCTGAAGACGTGTTCAAATGCCAGACTGCTGTACAAAACTTGCTGAATATGGTGACTTTCTTTACCAACAAGAAATTATGATTTAGGGTGCACAGTAGCGACAGCAGTGGTCGGGATCTGCATCTGCTTGGTTCTCCTCTCCACACAGACAGAATAAACCAGTTAGCCACGGTTAAAATAAAAACTCTGAAACGCTGACGTATCTCCCAAAGCTTAGCGCAAAATTTAGGGACAGAAGAAAACTTCTCTGTATGTTTTTGTCAGCACAACATTGACCAACGGTGCTAGGATACGACGACGACTAACCATTGAGGAGCTAGCTAGCTTCTAGCTAACTGCTAGCTACTTGCAGTGAGCTATGCACTTAATTGCACAGCTCGATTAAATGAAATTGAGCTGTGCAATCTACAACACTCAGCCATTTTTTTCTGCCGACTCTTAAACATTTCAATACATCTGTGGAAGCGAGAGTTGAAATGTTCTTATTGCTGTGTCCCAAATCAGATGCTAAATGTAGCATTTAGTTAGTATTTTGGGATATAATGTGCAACAAATATACTTTTAAAAGAGACATTTTTTATGTCAAAAATGAGATTCTTAATTTTTCACATAATTTTTGAATTCTTCAGAAAATGCATTTCTAACATCTTCTTTAACCATTTCATGTTTTGTTGAGCAATCCTTGTTTCGTTTGTGTTACAAAATAACAGGACATGTTGACCTCCAGCTCTTGATTTGTTCTTTTTTTTTTCCGATTTACAGCATAAATGCATACTTTCTTGGTTATTAAAATACGGCTAAAGTGGAAAAAATGAAATTCAGACAAAAAAAACCCCAAAAAACGTAATAAAACTGATTTTATGGGGCCCTAAACAAAATCATGGGGCAACAGAAGTGAATAACAGCGTCTCATTTGCTAATGCGCACTATGTAAATGCCTTCATGATAGACGATGACAGATAGAGCCAAGCCTGGGGTCACTGCTTCTTAGGTGTCTTAGCATGCCACACAACACGCCCGCGCCTCTCTATCTCTGCGCTCCCTGCGCTCAGCACTAACTCAATCGATGACGTTGGGGAATAAGACTGATCACATATGGCTTGGGGCTGAATGCAGCCCAGCAGGCTTTGCCGCAGGTCTCTGATCTCAGACAAAGCCCCCTCAGTGTGTTTCGACATCACTTGATTACAGATGGTATCGTCAAATCCCCAATCTGAACTTCGACCTTCGACAAAATTAAATGAAATTGAGCTATGCGATCCACAACAGCCACCCTTTTTTTTTTCTTTTTATTCTGATGTCCAGCTGTCTGGTGATACACTGAGAAGGGGGGAAAAAATGTTATTAGTGGCCTGGCAGTAGCATGTCACCCCATAATTAGCTGTCAGCTATTTTTTAAGTGATTTTCTTTTTCCCTTCCCTGCAATCGCTGTCTGATGTATTTGTTATGGTCTCACAAAACATCCTTCGTTGGGTTAAGAGGAAATACCCATTAACCTGTTTGACTTGCACAAATCCTGAAACGTACAGTAAACAAATATTAATAGTACCTGGCCCTAACCCTGTTATTTAAATTTGTCGCCAAGTTTTAAAATTATCCAGTTGTCATGGATTTTTACTGATGCAGTCCCACGAAGCACCAACACCAGAAATAAATATGACTTGTTTTTGCCCGAGAAGCTTATTTTTATCTATCCAGTTCCCCCGCTGGTGCGCGGTCTGTATTTTATCCCAAAAGACTGCATGAGCTCAGTGTCAGCCACAGCACATACATCACACTTGCCACCATCGATCTTTGATTGAGTCCTCTTGCCTTTGCTGCTGCTAAATCCTCTGGTGTTTTGACTGGTACAGCAAGGAAACACTGTGGGCTGGAGAAAAAGAGACTTTATTACCAGAAGTAGGTGCAAAAACAAAATGCTCAGCATATTTTCCTGTGAGACAGCATAATGCGGATTACTAAAAAGAAGGCAGTTAATTCCACCTGAAGCTGCGCCTTATCACTTCTTGTCTAGGGGATAGCATCAACTGATTGAGTTTCTGAAAGGCGATCTGTGGAAATACTGCTCAGCAGTGCACTGCAGACTCAATGGGGGTGGGACAGCAAGGCTAATGTAGATTCCCAGAATGATTGCACCTTTGAATTTCTCGCTAAGATTGTGACTTCCTCTTTTTTGGTCCCCATGACGCCTGTGAAGGACTTTCATTTTAGAATGCCTTTTGACTCTACTGCAAGGCACAGAATCCAAAGCTGTCAATTCACTGTAGCCTGTATTCATCTTACGCCTACTCATAAATATTGTAATAGCTGTCATACTATCTGTCCGGTTCTCTTCACTGGAGTCACATGAGAAGGACATCCTCTTAGCTCCTATGATTAGTGCACAAACCAAATACCTAAAAATGTCAAGGCCAATGGATAAAACCTAAATTAAATTCAAACCTCTATGAGTTCAAATCATTCAAGTCCCTGTGTTTGTGTTTCGTTGTTTAGACTCAAATACCCACTATAGCAATCAAGTTTTTAAGATCATTAGCGTTTGATTGTCTAACAAACTATTTGCCATGTCTCTGCTTCTACCCAGGTAACCGATAAGATGGTGGCCAGGGAAGCGACTGGGCACAGCTACCTGGTGGCTTGCTGGCAGCCCATTCTGATCCTGATGCTGGGCACCGTGCTTTCTGGCTCCACCACGGGGTGTCCATCCCGCTGTGAGTGTAACGTTCCAGAGCGCTCGGTGATGTGCCATCGTAAGAAGCTCATGACCGTTCCCGAGGGCATTCCGGCAGAAACGAGACTGCTGGACCTCAGCAAGAACCGCATCAGAACGATTAACCCAGATGAGTTCGCCAACTTTCCGAACCTGGAACACCTGGAGCTCAGCGAAAACACTATCTCCACAATTGAACCCGGAGCGTTCAATAACCTTTATGGCTTACGGACACTGGGATTGCGCAGCAACAAGCTCAAGTTGATCCAGTTGGGTGTATTTACGGGCCTGAGCAATCTCACTGAGCTGGACATAAGTGAGAACAAGATTGTCATCCTGTTAGACTATATGTTCCAGGATTTGTACAACCTTCGCTCTCTAGAGGTGGGTGATAACGATCTGGTTTTCATCGCTCACCGTGCTTTTCACGGCCTTAACAGCCTCGAGCACCTGAGTCTTGAGAAGTGTAACTTGTCGTCTGTGCCAACAGAGGCTTTCACCCACCTCCATAGTTTGATCACTCTCAGGCTGCGACACCTCAACATCAATTCCATACGGGATTACTCTTTTAAACGGCTGTTTCGACTGAAAGTGCTGGAAATAGCTAATTGGCCATACCTGGATACCATGACCACAAATTGTTTGTATGGATTAAATCTCACCTCTCTGACCATTGCCAACACCAACCTGACCACGATCCCTTATGTAGCTTTGCAGCACTTGGTTTATTTGCGATTTCTTAACCTTTCATACAACCCCATCCATACCATAGAGGGAAATAAGCTGCATGACCTTCTGCGTCTACAGGAGTTTCACCTGGTTGGAGGGAGACTAGCAATGATTGAGCCCTACTCTTTCCGAGGACTAAACTACCTGAAAATACTAAACGTGTCTGGAAACTCTCTTACCACTTTGGAGGAGTCGGCTTTCCATTCGGTTGGAAACCTGGAAACCCTGGCCTTGTACGATAATCCCCTGGCCTGCGATTGCCGACTCTTGTGGGTTTTCCGAAGGCGATGGAGACTGAACTTCAACAAGCAGCAGCCCACCTGCGCCTCTCCCGAGTTCGTCCAAGGCAAAGAGTTCAAGGACTTCCCAGATGTTCTGCAGCCAAATTACTTCACATGTCGCAAGTCCAGGATCAGGGATCGTAAAGCCCAGCAGAAATTTGTTGACGAAGGAGCCATTGTTCATTTTGCTTGCCAAGCAGACGGAGATCCAGCTCCAGTGATTATGTGGCTTTCTCCTCAGAAAAAGTTTATCACCTCCAAGACAATCGGAAGGCTCTCTGTGTTGCCAGATGGCACCCTTGAGGTGCGCTATGCCCAGATTCAAGATAACGGTACCTACGTATGCATAGCCAGCAACGCCGGGGGAAATGACACCTCTCTTGCTCACCTACACATTCATAGTTATTCACCGGACTGGCCCCATCAACCTAACAACAGTCTTGCTTTCATATCCAACCAACCCACTGAGACTCGTGCTAACGGTACAAAGCCCAATGTCCCTTTCCCGTTTGATATAAAGACACTAATCATTGCAACCACAATGGGTTTCATCTCTTTTCTTGGTGTCGTCCTGTTTTGTCTGGTACTGCTGTTCCTCTGGAGCAGAGGTAAAGGCAACACGAAGCACAACATCGAGATCGAGTATGTCCCACGCAAATCGGACGCTGGGATGAGCAGCACCACGGTGGATGCTCCTCGCAAGTTCAATATGAAAATGATTTAAAATCGTTTTCTCGATTTTGGACGTCAGCACCAGACAAATTAGAGAAGAAGACTCCTGTGCAAACCTGTCGGTCATGGTCTGTTAACATAGATTACTGCTTTTTTTTTCCCTCTAACTGGTGGACTTGACAAGAGACCAGTTTCTGACTTAGAACAAAAAAAAATCAAGAAAGAAAACAAGAGGGAATGTAACTACAGCCAGTGGTAGGGTGGTTTCTACAAAGCCTGTCGGGGCATTATTTGAAATTCAGATTGGTCAAACAAAGATCATAGTCCTCTGGATATTGATTGGGGAAAAAACAAACTATAAAAGAAGAAGAAAGCTCTCCAAACAGCCAGAATATGGGGCCAGATCATATTTAAATCATTTTCTTTTTTTTTTCTGTTCATTCCATTTCTTGTTTTCTGTGATGCTGAATGAATGAACGAGCTCACACACACGCACACACGCACACACACACACACATATACAGGTACATCTTTGTTTAAAATGTTAATACAATGTTTTAAACAAAGCCTTTTTCATGTGTCTTTTTTTATTGTGTCACAGTGCTGATAATCTTTTGCTACAAACATACAAACAGAAAACGTAAAAAATAATAATAGGAAAATAAAACACAATCTAATTACGACCACTGTCATTGCAGAGCCAAAACCTTGCAATAAACGATTGGCTTCAGTTATAAGACCTTGGATTACAATTGTAATTATAGTCCTAGTAGTGCTTCATTGCGAAAACTGCTGGATTCTATTTTGAGTAGCTGTGTTTCAGAAATGCAATGTTTACAGACAGAAAGGAGCAGAAAACCAGTCTGGTGTTCTTTCCTTTGTAAAGTTGAATTTTATTGATGTTTGACAAACTTTGATACACAATTCTCAACCGTCCTTTTTTCCATCGATGCTTAATGTAATATTAAACACAACAATTATGCTACGATCTCAAAAGAACGATCTTGTTTGGTCCTGCGGCCCAGTGACCAGTAGACTCTTGGTCGTCAAGCATTTACAAATTTAACTAAACTTGAAAAGTCACATTTCTGGTCAATGTTCGCTAAAAAGTTTGAGGAGATTCATTCCAGTTATTTTTCGGTGTTTCTAATCCAATTATTATTATAATTTTTTTTTTTTCACTACAGGTCTGATTGGTAAATTAACTTCTTACACTGGCGCACAGTTTGTGCCCGTAACTTTTTCCACATTGTGCTCGACTCTGTTCGCGTGACGCCATTCTTTTGTCCTCTACCTGACTCCAAGAAATAAGAACTACTTGTCGTGGTGCTCCTAAAGCTGTAGAATATTTCCGTCATTGTTGGTTACTTCTCTGGAGTTTGTTTTTTATAATGAATTGTTTTCTTGTTTTGTTTCTGTTTTTTTTTTGTTTTTTTTAAAGAATTGACGATTCATTCATGAAAGTGCCCCTCTCTTTCCCTTCCCCTCATTGAAGCCATGGAATCGTTACCTTCTTGGACCACTTACAGGTTTGCTTCTCCCCCCGGAAATGCGCTTTCCAAGTCACGAGGGAGCGGAAGAACTCAAGCACCTTGAGCTCCCCCGGTCGGTACTGGATTTTAAATTGAAGGGTCGAAGCCTTAACTTTTTGAGTGCACACTACGGACATCTGGGCTTTACAAGTGTGTGTTGGTATACAGGCGTCTGCGGTGGACGACACTGCAGATAATGTCACGGTGACGGCTGGCAGTGAGGACGGAATATGCAGATGGGCGGACAGACGCAGATGGAGCAATCTGAAGCAGCTTTGGTGTAATCCGTTTTGCATAAAGGAAAAGAAAAACTCAACTAAACTGGACGTGGCTCACGGTTCTCCCTCTTGCTGAATATGAATGCTCTTTGTTCAAAGTGTGGCTACTGTATCGAGCCTTTTTTTTTTCTTTCTTTTTTTAGTCCCACGTGAGCTGAAGGTGTTCGGGGCGGGTTCAAGTTTTGTTTTGTTTTTTTGTTTTTTTTCCCTTTATTTTTGTTACCCCCTTACTTTTTTTATTTCGACCCTGGACTACGTCCACCATGTATAGTCCAAGCCAACTTTTTACAAAAGAAAAAGATATTAAAAAAGAAGTCTATGGAAAAATACATTCAAATTGTTCTGTGCAATAAAGGTAATATGCAGATTTCTTTTTTTCTTTTTCTTTTTCAATTAACAAAATTTTGTTGATGTTGAATTGTTGAGAATATGGTATGTTGTATTAAACAATCTATGGACTTTTTTAAAACATGTGGTTCTGGTTTTGATTTTTTCATGTATATATATATATTTAGGTGAGGAATTTATTTTTGGGATAAATCCTTGTATTTCACAATATCCCACATTTTGATTATTTTGTTAAAATCCAGCATGTTGACATGTGACTGTAGTGCCTTATAAGATCATTTGTGAAACTTAAACACTCTTTCCGGATCAGTATTGTCAAAAATCTGAGAAGAATCTCAAGGCGAGAAAATAAAAATATGTAGAAAACCTGGGTGTCAGAGTTAGACAGGTACAGTAAAAAACCTGAAAAAATAACTAAATATCAATTTACTTTCCAATTCAATTTTATGATTTTTTTGGGGGGGGTTTGTTGAGCTTCATAACAAAGTCCCACAAAAAATCCATATAGTTTTCGGTCACAATATGGAACATTTTGAAAAAAAAAATTAAACTAAACACTAACTTGACCTTGATGATCTCGCGCAAACTGGAGCCTGATCCACCTATCAGGTGCAGGATTTGAGAGTCATTGACCAAATGAACAATTTCCAGTGATGTTTGGTTTTTCACTTGTGATTGAACGGCTCATTATATTCAGACAGAAAGGTAATTTACCATAATATGTTTTAGCTCTAAATGACTTGTTTTCAGGGAAAATTGCAGTTCCCCAGCTTTTCTTCTCAGCATTAATTACCCACCATTAGAAACGGATCACAGTCTTTAGAAAACGTTTAGGGAATATTAATAATTTAACTCAGTAAAATTAGAGAAAATAGCTTTTTCCTTTAAATAAGAATTTGATTCTGGGACATGGCTCAGCTAAACACGACCAAATCAGCCTGTTCTTGAAAAATAAATAAATAAAAAGGAAAAGTGACAACATTAGAAATTCCTTGTGGACAGTTCAACTTCATGAAAACATGTCTGCACTTTGTTCGGACTCCATGGGAACATTTGACATTCTCATTTCTCTTTCCGTCGGGCTGTTTCTAGTGGTGCTCAGAAACAAAAAGGACTAATGGAGACTCTTCCTTGCGTCCTGCCTCTCCTTTAAAGCTTCCTTTCGCTCTTCCACTCATTTGTTTTTCTTCTTTTTCTTCCTTTTTGACATCAGATACGCCATTTTTGCGTCGCGCTGCCTTTCGTTGTCCTTTTTTTCTTCTTTAAATCCTTAATTCTTTCTCTTCTCACTTCTGTCATTCATTTTGACTCTCCTGAATCCTTTTATCCGTCTTTCACTTCAGCTGGGCTTTAGTACATTAGTAAGTCATATTAAATGCTCAAATTAAACAAACCACATGTGAAAATGTAAATGTAAAAGACTGTAGAAGAATATATATAAATGTATATATCATGACTACAGTTCAACACCGAGCCACTGAGTCGTCCTTTCAATTCCCTTGAATCAAAATTAGCATCTATTAAATGAGGAGCCTTTTATAAATATAGCGTTTCATCAGATTTCCCGAAATGAAAATGAACGACAGTAACTACTGATTTGACATTAAGCTGTTAAGAAGAGTAAAATGTTTAGGACATGCAGACTTATTGTGTTTGTTTTATATAATCTAGAAATAACTTGACCACCGAAGTAACAAGTCACAGAGTTTAGAGAGCTATATGTGCTATGGGTGGTTTATTTGTTGTTGTTTTTTTTTTGTACACTGTTAGAGCAAAAGGTGATATAGCTGAAACCTCAATTTTGCTAAAGCATGTGACGCCTGACTTTGTCGTAAGTGCAGCCCCTGAGGTCAGGGATGCACATGATTTTTTTTCTTTTGCCTATAACCAATGGCCAAACCATCCAAGCTAAAAAAAAAAATAATAAAAAATTGCAGAATTTTTTATTTTTATTCTGGCACAACCCCCTTGGAGACGCCCCTGCTGGTAACGTTCAGTATTACTTCCTGCTTAATTAATGCAGGAAGTAATTTAGGTAAGAATTACCTAAATTCTTCGGAAGCTTATTCATTACCTAAGAACCGGTTTTCAATATTTCAACTCGTGTTTTTCTTCTAGATAATTAAACCAATCTCCATTATGCACCTGTGTGCATAAAAAAGAGGAAGAAATCAAGTATTAAGTCGCTGGACTGAAGCCTGTCATGCTGACCTCAGACTGACCTTTAAGAGGCTCTCATCACACTGAATGTTCAGGCTTCTCTGTGGAGGTCACTCTGTGACCTTTCCTCGAAATGAAATGATGGGAAATTATGATGATTTCAACTGCAGTTTGGCCCAAAAATAACAACACAAGTCACTGTGAGGTTTTCTCAAAATCTCACTCCTATTTCAGGCAATCCCGAAAATGTAGAAAATGTGACAACATGCCACATGTTGCGCTGAAAATTTAAATGTAATAAAGATCCACAGCCCCCCCGCCTCTTATTATGTTCAGCTTTGAAAATCTGACCAACAGAAGCAGAAAGTCTTTTTTTTCGGGTCGATTGAAGGTTCTACACATGCATTTTAACGGACTGTGAGCAAAATCCGACCCTCAGGCGGCGCGGAGCCGTTTCTGACCTCTGAGGCCCACAGGAAGCAAACAGAACCCTGTCATGTTTCAGTAAAACTCCGAATTAAAGTGGAAATATCCTCTGGTTCGGGAGCGAGCGGCGGCCCGTTTGGCTGCTGGGGGGGGGGGGGGAGGCTATCGAGTGAATTCCTCTCGCAAGCATTGTTCCACAAACTGGACGTGGCAGTTTTATATTGCTGCGGACTCCCGCCGACCGCATCAAGAGGTTAAAGGGGGCCGGCGCATGAGGCACGAGCGCAGCGGGTCTGTGTTTATGGCACAGCTGATGGAACACAGCTGGAACGACAAAACACTCCTTTTCCACACATCTTCAATTACAAGAAATATTTATTATGTCTGATTTGAAAAGACTTCAAGTTTCACACATGTGGACTTTGTAGAACCGAGTTTTGCCTGCAGCTCAGGTCTGTACCAGATGTCAACATGATTCAACTCTGGACAAAAAGGAAATATGTGTGATTGTGGTGTGGATTTAGACGGATAAGAATTAAATCAGATGCTTTTAGCCATTTTTTTGTTTTTTTCACAATGAAACTGACAACTTTGGTGTGTTGCTTCACTTTAATCTCTCAAATGAAATCCAGTGAAACTGCCCACATAGCTTATTAGAAAAAAGACTCCACTGGTGGTTTCTTAAGGAGGTTTTCACACCTGATAGTCTGGGAGACTCGATTAGATCGGGAACCAAAATTGCAACGTTCGTTACGGTATCAGCTGGTGCCGCACCAAACCACTGACCTCCTGTTCACCTCCTCACCTGTGGTGGCGCTGCACCAAGAGCCACTGAATGAAATGACGCAAAAACCTCCGAAGAAGACAAGAGCGCAACTTCCTTCTTCGCACAGCAGAAACGGAGGGCCATCAGGTTTTTAGCAGATCGCAGGATTTCTCTTTGGCCGTCGGCGAAACATCACGGTTCATTTCTCCTGCTAGAAGCTGGACTCTTGCTTGTTTTGGTTGTACTGACCCATAATTCCCAGCATTCCCAGTCTCTGGTATGCTTTCATTTAAACCGTCCCCGGAGTTCACTTCAACTGAGCAGAGGTCCAGGTTTTTAGGTGAACTAGATATTGAGTTTCGCGTTCACACCTCCCCAAACAAAGCAGGCTTTCTAAGCGAACCAACTAAAACTTGATTGAAGAAAAAGAGCGGAAAAGTTCGCTTATAAGACCACGTCAGGTCGGCGCGTGTCACTGGGCGGCGATCAAGCCATCATCTGAAAATGGAAACGAGTGAGCCACGAACACAGACTCATCGAGACGCGGCCGTTCGCCTGAGCCACCTGTCAAGCCCGGCAAGAAGAGCGCTGATCAGGAAAGCGGCCAAATCGCCTGTGGTGACTTTGGAGAGACAGAGATCCACGGTTCAGGTGAGTGGGCCTGTTGATAGGAAAGTATGAGTCGTGCTTTTCCACCAAAACCAGCCGTTAACGGCAGAGTGGCGAGAGAAAAGCCTCAAAAGCTCGCGAGAGAGGTCGCTCAGATGAGCACAAATAGATGACCGAAACGAAACGCTGCGTGACAGAAAACCAACATCCCCGACGCACGTTCTCCACACCGTATCCATGGCGATGGCAGCATCAAGCTGGGCACATGCTGTTCTTCGGCGGGGAGTGGAAACCTGGCAAGGGTTAACGAGAAGGCGGCAGCAGCTAAAGAAAGAATCCTAAACAACGACCTGTTAACGACCGGCGGTGAAGGTTCGTCTTTAGGAAGGACGATGAACCCGGACACACAGGTCCGGATAAAACGGTCCAGTTCACAGAACATGTGCAGTTCAGACCCGAATCTGACTGTGAATCTGGAGACTCCTTCAACACATCCCGGCGCGCAGGGACTCACCGCCCGGTATTATCGGGCTACAGAAATACAGATGAAAAGTGGTTTGGACTCGCGGTGGTCAAACACAAACGGACCCGCACGTTTCAGACTTTCATCGGTAAAAAGAAAAAAAAAAAAAAAAAAAAAAAACGTTGAAAACAACGTTTTGCAGGTTTTGTTGCTTTAAGAAAAAAACATCAACTGCAGTTTGTGGTTGTAACAAAAAAAAATCCCCCCAAAACATTAAAGTAACTTGATTTTTCCATTTGTAGTACATTCACAGCATTTTGTTCAGACTCCTGATTTAATTCGTGGAGGTGTTTTTCAAGCTGCTGCTTTGAAGCAGAGAGTCGTGCATCAACCCCGAACTCAGCTGCTAGTTAAAAAAACAAAAACAACAACAACAAAAAAAACAAACAAAAACCGACCACCTGATTCAACGTCTTCCGCCTTCACTCGCATGGCGTTGGCTGCGTCGCTGTCGGTTTATTGTTTCTGTCCGGACTCCGGGGTTATCAGGCGCGACCCGGGCCGGCGTCCAAGAGGACGATCTGTCCAGGCCGAATTTGGCCCGGGCCATATGCCGCAGCCAGGCTGGCTCTGCGGGTGACTCGATGTGGGCTTTTTATTTATTTAAAGACCGCATGAAAGAGCCATGAACTCCCGATTCAAAAAAATAAATAATAAAACAATAAAGAAAACTCAAAGCCAAACCGTCTGCCTTGTGTTTTTTTTTTCTATATCGCCAAAATCAACTCACCCTCTCCTCCCCGACAGATCGTTCGTGCTCGCCTTTACAGGACAGCGCATTGTTTCTAGGCAGCTGTATTACCAAGGTGATCTGGGCAATTATTGCCGAGGGAAAATAGGCGAGGAGGTTCGGGGGCCGTTCGGTTCCATCACGCCGTTCCATTTCCAATTCTCCCGCTCCAGTCCTGAATATGCCACGGAGAAATAATTGAGACCTCAGTCGCTTGTTTCACCTTGAAGTAACCAGTCTGAAAATAATTTGGCTGCTGCCTGCTCGCCTCAAGGACAGCGGGCTGCTGAGATTTGATGGGGCAGCTGAGACAGGTGCCGCTGTGAGATAGACGATGTGATCTGATGAAAACAGCACAGCCGGGCCGCCGCTGCCATTTGTCAGCATTGTTCCAAGATATCTGCAGGTGAGTGTGGGTTTCATTTTTCATTATTTTCTCCATCTACCTTCTGATGTTGTGTTGTGGGTTTTTTTTTCCTTCTTCTTCTTGTTCTTCTTCTTCATTTTTTTGTTTTTCAACGGAGGCCTTCCATCATTTCAACTCCGCGATCGTAACGCCTCGTCGTAACGTCTCCCCCCTTCCCCCAAACACGACGGCGACAGATAAATAAACGTGTCGCTGCAGCAGAGCCAGGAACGCCGGGGACACTTGTTACGAGCCATTAGGCCGTTTGCGGACTGAGCCTCTTCATTTCCTGTTTCACATTTGCAGATTTAAAGAAAGCACCGACTGGAGATGCTTGAGGAATGTAGAAATTTAAATTAGACAGTAATAGTGCATATTTTGGTGTCGATCTGACAGCAAGTAAAAACAGGGTATTCGGACCGTGTTCCAAATTATTACGCAAGTGATATTTTCTCAGATTTTCCGAAATGGTGGATGCAAATGGTGGTCAGTGTAATCTTCAAATGAATACTGAAAACAGCATTTATTTCAACAAAACAAAACAAAAAAAAATTCAAAACGTACTGTTGCAAATTATTACGCACAGCAGATTTTCTGAACTTTTTATGGATTATAAAGAACTGCAATCGGTCATTGTTTGAATGTGCAGCATCAAGTGGCCACATGTACGAAAGTCAAAAGGCATTTCTGTCAAAAACATCTTAACAAACAGTTACATGTTTAACACGGGACCTTCTTTGGTATCACCTGCACGATTCTTGCATCCATTGAACTTGTGAGTTTGTGGCGTTTCTGCTTGAATTTCTTTGCAGGATGTCAGAAAACCTGCTGTGTTTATATGAACTGCATCCCACCTGCTCACCTTCTGCTTGAGGATCCAAAGGTCCTCAATAGGGTCAGAGGTCAGAGGAGGATGGAGACCACACCATGAGTTTCTCCCCTTTTATGACCATAGCAGCCAATCACACAGTGGTATCCTGACAGTATTCATTGTCATGCATGAGGATGATTTTGCTACTGAAGGTTCGGCTCGTCGTTTTGAACCATGAAAGAAAGTGATCAGTCAGAAAGTCCGACCAATTTGCTGAGGTCATTTTCACATCTCTGAAGGGGCCGACCAATGATTCTCTCCCCATGATTTGGGACAAAAGCATGACTCCACCCCCTCCTTGCTGACGTCACAGCCGTGTTGGGATGTGTTGGCCGTCCACCGCCAATCCTCTGCTGCGTCCATCCGGACCCTCCAGGGCTGCACAGCGGTCATGAGTGAACAAGTCTGTTTGACAGTGATTCTTCATGAACGGCTTGGGCCCTTGAACACGTCTGCGCCCCGTTTCCCCACCTTCACTTCCGGTCCACAGCGTCGTCGGGCTCATCGGTGTGCATAGGCGCCGGTTGTGCCCGCCGCACGGAGTGTCAGCTCCGTTGTGTGCATTTGGATCTCGGTCGGATGAGCGCCGTGCTCGTCGGGCCGCTGCTCTGGGAGTTGCATCACGGATGTTTGTGCTGCCGGGAGGGTAAGTCGATTTTTGACGTCACCTGTGGCCGGTTCTCCGTGATGTCAGGTCGCTTGTTGTAGTGTTGCTCCTGGTTTTTCTGACGTGATTTCTGATTGCTGCTCAGGATGCATTTCAGTGTCTTTTCTCTGCAGCGTCTGAATGTACCGGCTTTTCATTCGACCTTATATGGCTTCATTGTTGTCGGCAGACACTTCATTGTCGTTTTTTTGGGTGCTACACATTGCCGCTGCTGCACATCATGCTCT
This sequence comes from Poeciliopsis turrubarensis, assembly GCA_010277015.1. Lineage (NCBI taxonomy): Eukaryota > Metazoa > Chordata > Actinopteri > Cyprinodontiformes > Poeciliidae > Poeciliopsis > Poeciliopsis turrubarensis. The sequence continues at coordinate 365,497 of VMRN01000163.1, read as the reverse complement.
CACCAAGGTGCATTTTTTTAGACGCTCTCGGTTAATTGGCTCCTCTAGAGCTGGAGTTACAGCACAAGCACTACAGAACCAGAACCACAGTTAATATATGTATTTTTTAAATTATTTTATGAATTAGCTGACTGGGAACAGCTTTATAGGACTGGGTTGACGCAGTGTGAGATTTGCTCTCCTTTTCTTATTTAACATCATTCTGTGTCGTTAATTTGCGTTGCTACTAATTTGTCTCTAAAAGTCTCAGATTGCTCCTAGTGTTGTCCTGGGTTGCTGCGCTTTATCGGGTTTTTTAATATTGTAAAAGAGTGTATTAATAAAACTGAATTTCAACTACTACAAACAAATATAACCAAATATCAAGAGAGAGCCTGAAACCGAAGTATCGATCTTGCCGCGCTAGTATCGATCTAATACCGATACCGACACGGCATCGATATTTTCTACATTCTGGACGGATTTACCCACAAGTACACGCAGTCTGACACTCTCACGTTCATTTTGGAAATTTTTAAATGGTTACGTGGGAAACTATTTAAATCGCTTGACATGGAAATATTTAATCAAAGTCGCTCTCAAAACTTCAGTCCTCAGAGAATGAGTCTAAGTCCCGTCTGCATGTCTTTTTTATTATTATTATTATTGTTATTATTATTATTATTATTATTATTATTATTATGTCAGTCAAGTTAAAAGTTTTTTCAAATGCTCCTTGTAAAATTAGGAGTATCAAAACAACTGCAAGACCAATGAGGTCATGATTCATCCAGCTCAGATGAGACTGACCTGAACTTTCAGAGCAATCATCGATACCAGGGATACTAAATCTAAACGTTTCCTAAAAAAAAACATAAATGAAATTGAACCAGAGTCGTGCAATCATTCCGATACTTCCTGCTCTTTCAAGCATCTGAAACACTCGAAGTATCCCAAAGTGCAGCTCGCTGAGACAGAAGTAACATTTCTGCAGAGGCAACGGCGGCGCAGTGGGGCAATTTCAAAAGGCTTATTTTAACTCCTAGCATTCGAAAAGAGAACTATTAAGGAAGACTCACACACAGACACACACGGAAAAAAGGACCGCGATCCATCCAGCTGTTCTCCAAGACACTTATCCTGTGAAGTAAAATAGAGTAGATGTCAGGAAGGCAGCTGAGCGCCTCAGAAATGACTTTCTTTTCGCAGAGCCTCGAGGATGAACAATGCAACAATGGCGAGGCGCCGCGTGGCTGCGGAGACATTACGAATCTAAACTGTTTTGACTTCTTCAATGGTCTCGCTGCACGAGCCCGCAGACGATTCTTCTTCTCATTCAGCGAGACAGAATCTCCCAGCTTTAGTCGGTGTTCAAATATCCAAAAAGGAATCATGAGCAAAAAAAAAAAAAAAAAAACGACGGGGGTGAGAAAATCCTCGCTTCTCCCACATTACGCTGCAGAGAAAAGCCCTGGATCTGCGTCGGCTGTCTGACAAAATACAGTGTTAGAAAAGCCTGTTTTTGTTCTTTTTTTTTTTTTCTTGCATTCATTTTTTTTTGGGGGAAAAAAAAAAAAAAAAAAAAAAAAAAAAAGATTTATTCTATGCAGATGCAGGTGGGAAAAGTCATTTGTTTGGTTGCTCAATTTGAAAAGGGAAACAAAGATTTGATGTGTTTCCAGTTTTCTTTCCTGTTAATTGTGATGATTGTGGCTGTTGGCTGAAGAAAACCCAAAATTTAGCTTCTTGGGAAATTGAAATATCACAGCAGATCACAGGGCTGGGCGTCTTATATTATTTATACCATTAAAAGTAGCATTAATTAAATTTTTTTGTTTGTTTGTTTGTTTGTTTCTGATTTGTTTTATTTTTTTTCTCTCTCTGCCATTGTACATGTTCAAGATGAATAAAGGTTTCATAAGCCTGCAGTTTGGGTCGTCAGCGAGCGGGAAACGGTGGAAGTTCCAGGCCTGCTCAGACTGCGGAGCTTTTTTGACGCTTCGGCCACAAACCTACATGAGTTTGCTGAAACATTCAGTGTTTTGTGCGGATGTGCGTGTCTGAACCCAAACCTCACCTCACATCCGAGGCACATGAAAGCGGCCCGGGAACAAACCGACCGAAGCTGAAAGAATCTACAGCGAGACGCTGGAACTCTTCTCCGCAGCAGACGACCCGACATGCAGCCGGAACGATCTGAAGAAACGCCGCTAACGACGCGCGCCCGTCCCTCCGTCCTCGCCTGGCAGACAACATTAGCAGCTTCTGCTGCAGGTTGGAAAAAAGCAGCCGTTCACACCTCCAGCCGACGCGTCCACGTCTCACTCTCAAACACAACGGCTCCCAGCGCGACAACCGCCCTCAGACCTCCCACTGGGAATGAACACGCTTGAGGGAAATGCGACGAGCCTCTTTCATTGTCAAAAGACCAGACAAACTTCAGGACCTGTCGATTATTCCTGGAAGGCTCTATGTGACACATACACTCCAATTAAGAAATTTGTGCTAACCTGAACAGGTTAAAAAGGTTAAAAGGTCAAAAGGCAGCATTAGTGTTTTCCAGGCATATAGTGCCATTTTATAGCATAATCAAGCAACTACAACAAAAACTCTCTCTATATAAAATATGACTAAAAAATTTTGACTTCAAAGTTAACCGAAGAGCCTTACTTTGGCTTTGTTTACACAATTTTGGTCATCGATTGGGGAAAAGTTCCACTTCTAAACGAGACGACCAAAACCAGGACACCCTTCAATCCGCTGCAGTTGTCACGCCAGGGCACTGGGTGGCGCTGTGATTTTAGCATGTCGTGGAAACAAGCGCGCGCATTTCACTCCTAGCTTCCCTCCGATCACACTGAAAAAAAAAGAGCGGAGCTCCAACTTTGAAAACAAAGAAAGTAGTTGATTTGTAACGTATAATCAAATCGAGTTGATCAAACTCACTTTATTTACGCTTACTGAACAAGACAAGCTAATAAACTCGATACGTTTACTTGGATAAACGTAATGTGACGAATCGTAACGTATTTTCTCAATTCCGAGTCATTCGGAGAGCCGGTTTTCTCTTTCTCAGTTTAGCGAGAAAACGGCGTCCGCTCCGGTATCAGGCACGTTTAATTCATATTCAAATACATTTTAAAAAAAAAAAGATGTACACACAAATAAAATATAGATATTTTAATTTTTACGTGTCGACAATGCCAAAATCCTTGTGTAATTTGCCTCGTTTCGACCAGCGAGCTCAAACGGCGAGTCGTGTGTGAGGACGCCGTCATGGAAAGAGGGTCGACACGACGGCGTCTGCATCAGGCAACGGATTAAGACTCAAGGCAGCTCTTCGCAAATGAGAGCGCTTGCTCCAGACCGACTTCTTCCCCTTCCAGGGGCACGAGAAGTGCTATCTGAATAAACCTATTGTGCCCAACAAGAGCATTTACACAGGAGAAAATAAAAACCACTGCTGAGATTTCAAGGGAAACACAAAAGCAGCTTGAGCAGGTTGTTTTCTGCGAGCTGCACAAACACAATAGGAGCCTCTCAGCGCTCTGTTGACTCAGTACAGTTCAAGGAAGAAGTAACATTCTTTTTTTTTTTTTTTTTTATCTCACATTTTCCACAGTTTGGATCCGAAGACGAGTCGCCGCCACACGTGAAGCAAGTGAAACTCGCCTCGGGGGCTTTCCCTTCAGTCGGTGACGCGGGTTTCATTTGAGGTCTTTCATCTGGAATATTCATGTGATTCGGGAAGCCATTTGCAGCTTTCTGCACTTCTGAACAAGTGTGCTTATTATTGGCTGATATTCTTTGCGACTGATTTCACCAGTAGCCGTTTACGTTCACTTTCAATTCTGAGATCGATGCGTGTGCAAGAACAAGCAAAACGGCTTAACGAAAGGGAGCCAATCACAAGGCGGTGACTGGCGAACGCACCCAGAATCCGGCAGCATGATGTCCACAACTCCCAGCGTTAATAAATAAGGCAATCAATAAAGAGAGTGAGTAGAGTTCATGCGGAAAATGAAATTCAAACAAAACGTTGCTTGGAGACTTAAATTACCAGCACCGCGTCCAGAGAATTAAAAGTCTGTTGCAGTCAAAAGGGCTGTTTTGTGATTCAAAACTGCAAAAACACTGAATTTATGGGAGCATTCAGTTACTGGAAGTGTGATAAAATCTTGCAATTTTAGTTCATTTGCGTCATTTTAAACAGTTTATTGCAAACGACCGAATCGCTGAGTGTCACCAAGGGCCTGTTTTGCAAGTGGTGGATTATTACTTTTAGGCGCCACAGTAAGTACGTGTGTTTCAGCCAATTTGGTGAATACTTGACCTTTTAAACACAGATTCCATCCAAATCCAGCTTGCACAAAAAAACCGGCTTCGAGTCACGACCCGGTTAGCTCATTTTCATCAGCTCCAGTCGCCTTGCAGTTTCAGTAAGAGGCGAACAGAAACGCGAAAGTCTTTTCACCTTTCGCTTTACAACGACTTTCATACTGATTAGGCGAAAGGCAACATCGTCTTCTTGAGATTTGTTCAATGAAAAAGTTGTTTGGTGCCGGTTGCCCCCAAGATCGGTGGTTTCCGAAGCCATTTATTTACTGACTTTTCATATTTTCAGTGATTTCTAACAACGGAATCTAAAGATTGAATTGAAATGTAGAGGATTCGGAGTTCAACTGATTAAACCAAACCTTAAACAAATATTCCCTGTACTCGTGAATGAATAAATGACGTGTGATTTTAACGTGGAAAACATTTCCCCGTTCCTAATGACATCCACCACATAAAGAGGCCTAATCTGCTGCTGCGTTCTCTTTAGACTCCATTAGGTTCAACCGAGGGTCTGCCCAGTTGAATGTCAATGAGCGTCTTCGCATCTGCAATCAAAACTGCAGGAGCCAAAATGTTCTGGAAAGAGCTGAAGCCGATTAGTGGTGCTGGGCAGCGCCGACGTGCATTTCAATTTGTTTGTTAATTCTCAAAAGTGCGAGGTTTTCCTCTTCGGCCCGCGTGGCGAGATTTCACGAACGTTGTAAATTTATTGCAAGGCAGACGCACGAAAAGCGTTTCCGCTGACAGAAGCGTTGCACAAATTGAAATAACAAAAATTAATTTGCTTAATGGAAACACAGCGATTTTGGAAAAAAAAAAAAAAAAACACACATCACATGGACGAAATGAGCAAAATGATGGAAAACAATTCATTTATTTAAATTTGTTTTTTTTTTTTTAATTCAAACGAGATCCGCAGCGCCACTTACTTTTCTTGTGTGGCTGAAACTTAAGCCTTTTGGCTTTCCGCATGTACGATTCATACACGACTTTTTCAGAATAAAATACCTCTTCAGGCTGCACCGCTTTTGTAGATTCGAGTTCGGGTTTTTGTCCTTGCATTTCTGCGTTTCTAGCAGCGCCAAGGATGTGCAAGGAGTTCCGACTCAGCATTCCAGAACAATAGAGGCCGTTAGGTGGGAAGAAGCCGTTCGCATCCCGTTTGCCTTGTTCTGACAAGCCGTGTGACACATCCGACTGCTGGAACCAAGAGCTCCCGGGGTGAATTTACATGAGGACTTCCTTCTTGACACATTAAAGAGCAACTCAAGCAACTTGAGTCCTGTGATCTCTGCAGCTAAGACACTAAAGCGGAGAGCTTTAGTGTGCAGCTTGGCAATGCAACAACAGGGGCGCACGCGCGCGGCTGGCATCAGACTGGTGCGACAAAAAGAAATAAGCGACGACGCCGCCGCCCTGGTAAGTGCAAATTAGAGCGAGGAAGTTGCAGATGCAGAAGCCCGGAAGGATTTCTGACTGCTCTAGAAAAGAAAAAGTCGTCATGCAAGAAGGAGTCGGGCTGAAATAAAGAAACACGAGAGCAGGCGCGTAGCAAGAGGTCCCAGAAGAAAATGAAGGTTTTCTAAAGGAATTACAGAAATAATAGCTTTCATGTGAAATGCAAGGGCACTGCTGACACCATTTTAACAGACTGCTTTAAGGCGGGTTTGCATCACTGTTTTCCTCTTCTTGTTTTGCTGTTTTGTCTCATGAACACGTTGCACACCGGACACTCTGCACACGTGAACAACTCTAAAGGCCAAAAAGACTCTCCTGCTTACTACACGCACATCTGTTGCCGCAGCAACCGAGTGACAACGGTTTTGTGTTTTCGAGCCTTAAATGTTTGTTTTGCAATCATTACGTCGCAATTGCACAAGTAACATCTGCAGAAACACAGATGCGGTTGACGAGATCGCTTGAACACCTGCTCTGCTGACGATCTGTCAGCAAGTCGGCGAGCGGGTCGTTTTGTTGTTTTTTTTTTTTTTTTTTGGACTGAACCGAAACACGCTGGATTCCACTGCACAGCTACATGTCAAGGTTTTCAAAGTCAAGCTGACCTACTAATTAAAACTTTTTCTTAACCTGTGCAATGTGATACCCTTGGACCTTATTGTTATAGTTTCGCGTCCCTTTCACGTTTATATATCAAGCGTACGTTTAAGATTGAACTCGACACACTAAACTTGTCAGGAAGCGCATTTTTTCCACCTCCCTTTTATCTGAATTTGCGAATTGATTTGAAGAAAAATGATTCGTTTTTGCTTTTGAAACTAACTTGAAATCAACTGAAGACTCTTATTGTTGAATGTGGCACATGGAAAATATATTGTTCATATGCAATTTAGCAATATATTCTGAGAATAATCTTACGGTTTTCATGACATGTGAGGGAGAAATCACCATAATTAATCAAAACTGCAGATGGGACCGGAGATGGAAATCGGCCGCCTGGCTGTAACCTGATGCATCCGCATGTAAACGTTAATGAATATGCATTGTGCCGTCGAATTGAAATTTAAAAAAAAAAAAAACTTGAAATGAAGACTTTCAAACATACATCTGTGTGTAATTAATCTATATAATGTATTTCACTCAGTTACAACATTCCTGAAATGCAAGAAATTCAATAATATTCTGACTTATTCTATGGATCCGAATGTAAAATTCAAAGATTGAAGAAAGTCATGAAAGAAAGAAAGTCACTTTCTTTATAGTTTGACTTGATGCCGGCGACTGGGCATTAAAATGTCACGTTCCGACGGTGCGTTCGCGTACTTCGCTGCGCACACATTCAAGATACAACAGAAATGAGTCGTGGAGCAATTTCCTGGCGGTGAAACCTCACACACGCGACACAATATCGGTGGCTTTGGGTAAAACGTTCAAAGCAGTGGCAGGGCTTTTCAGATGAAAAGTCAAACCGACATCCGTACTCCTTACAGCGTCATTGAAACACGCCGCTGAACGGGATGTAAAAACGGAAAAGCCCTGGAGGTGAGCTGATATTCTCACAGGGCTGGAGGTTTTCCTAATATCTCACTTCATCACCAAAACAATTTAGATTAACTGTTCCAGAGGCCCAGTGGAAAACTGCAATATCTCGGCTTCACGTGGGTAAGACGGAGAAAGCACTCATGTTCGCCCCTTTCAAGATAGGATCCCTTGCTCGCTTTTTTGTTTTCAAACTCATTTAAACCCAATGAAACGATATTGTGTCCAAGCAGGGCTGATGGCGGCCTCCGCCACAACCGATGAGGCTACAAAAGTTTGCTTTAAATCACAATCACGCGAGAGACAAGAGAGCGAGAACATATGTTAATTATTCAATGATGCAATCTGCCAAGTGTCACATTATTGTGACTGCAGCAGCTGGGACTGCTGCTATGCCATATTGAAGTACATATATATATATATTGCTGCTCCACTGCAGCAAGATTTGTATTGCTGAATGTTGCAGAAGCGCCAGGGCGATCATTTAATCACTGACACGTTCATGTACCCTTACAGGACGCCGGCACGTGCCTGGCACCAGCTCGCGATGATAATTGTATTAAACGTATTCAATGTTTCGGCAGATTCAGAAGCTCGAAACGGGGACTTCGCCCCAAAACGGAGCGTTTATGAAGGCGGTTAGTGTGTGATCTGCTGATGAGACGTGATGAAGAGCGCTGTGCACCGGGAAACGCTACGAAGGGGGAAAGAAAGTCTTGATTTGGAGGGACGGAACAGGTGGTGAAGCGAAACAAACCCAGACCTTTTATTAACGGTCCCCAGTTTCACATCTGAGCAGAAAATGCGACAATTCCCAATCCATCACACAGCCTCGGGGCAGCGCCGATGTTTTTATTCACCGGTTTCCATCGGGACAGAAAAGCCTCTTCAGATTGTCTTGGCGTTGAGATTTATGCCGGTGGACCGTTGGGACTGAGGGGAAGGCTTTCTCCACCCAACTCTTGATATGTTGGGGTCCGTGAGTTTAATGGTTTTATTTGTACGTTTTCTTATTTGAGCACAATGAGGCTGTTTTCACACCTCACACTCCAGTAGAATCGCTTCCATCGGGGACCAAAATTTGTCACATTTTCATCTGGTGTGGTTCACGTTCACACTGAACTGTGTTCAATGAGCCAAACAATCTGAAAAACCTGCGGTGGCGCTGCACCAAGAGCCACCGAAGGAAACAGCAAGATGACTTCCAACAAAGCCACGAGGGCGACTTCCTTCTTCGCAAAACGGGAACAAAAATGGAGCAGCAGCAGATTTCAGAAGTTGTAGGACTTTTGCTGTCGTCATTGGAATTTGGTGAAATTGATCCTTCAGACTGGAACAGTGGCATCAGTTAAAAAAGCGTTGTCTGTAATTCACGAAAATAAGAGCGTATGACCAGTAATGGGTCCAGCAAAGTGACTCCCAGCACTGCTAATCATTTTGCATTACACTCTCACTGCCTCAAGATGAGCCAGAGTGTTACTGTAGAGTCCTTGTTTGCGGACAAGTACGGATATTGACCAAATTCGACGTTTTTTTTTTATTTTGCCTGAAGTTACCTTGCAGAGATTAGTTTTCAAATTAAACTTCGGAAACAAGAAGTCTAAGCAATCAGACCTTTCCCAGCAGTCCCCTCCTCACAACCCACCCTCACGACCCTTTTCTTTGAGCAGGTTTAATTATCCTTAATGGCAAAGCCAGGCCTCGCATATCTGGTAAGAAACAATGTCCATTCCTCATAAAATCATTAGACTGCAGGGTGAAAGGCAATGCTCAAGGCAAGTCTTGTGTCATTTATGGAAAAGCCGATAATGAAGTTCGCCGCCGTGTTATGTTTTGATTAGACTGCTGAGACAATTACCCATTGAGACAAAAAAAAAAAAAAAAAACGTAATTGTAATCAACCTGGATGACAATTATGAACATGATGAGGATTGGACGTTTTCAGATGTGTTTTCGGAAATCCACGAGTGAAAAACTTGCTGAAAGTACCTTGGAGTCAGGCATTTTATTGTGAATGAACAATAAAATGTTCAGCCCTCTGTCGTCACCTCATTTCCTGTCAACTGATTGTTGACAGGAAATGAGGTTAGAAATAATTAGTGCCAACACAATCTGTAAAAAGGTCTTTCAATCTTTTTTCAAGAACTTTTAAACAAACATAAAGCAGAGAAAGCAACAATGTCACCGGTTCTATCTGAATACATTAGGCATGCTGTGGGCGATGTGAGCTAAACTGGGCTGTTCCCCGGTGGGGTGACGATGCGGCCCACCTCCCTTGGTCCTCGTGAGTTCAAGCGACTGCCTGTGCGACGTGTTGGGAGTTTCTCGGGGTGGGGGGCGGGTCTCTTGCTCGGTGATACCTACCTCCTTGCCGGGGGTTTTCACAGAGATCGCATCCTGTCTGGGTCGCGGGAATTTGGTGCCTCGCGTCTTACCCTGTCCTTTTGGCCAATGAGCTGCGGCTCCTTTGGTCCGCACATGACTTACCTCTGTGTGGGGTGTGTCAATGCTCTGGGATAGAGGTGACGCGTCTGCGACCGACCGGTGTCAGGTCCAGCTGTTCCTCGGTGCTCCTGGGGGATTGAGTGTTGCAAGCTTTCTTCCTTTCTCACCACTTTAACGATGGCGTACCTCGAGGTGACAAATCACCCGCATACACCCTCTCAACACAAACCATTTTTACTTCAACACGTACGCTCACCCACACAAGGTCGTATGGTGTTCTGTAAAATCAATGTGGTTCATGCACTTGATGCCGTTTGCAGTCCTAATTTAATAAAACTCAATCATGCAATCAGGCTAGCATCTTCAAGTATCCTTTTTGTCAGGAGGACATGTACCCCGACACATCCGGGTACCTACCTTCTCGTGAGGAAAAAACAAGTTACTCCTCAGTGTTAGTCTTGGCGAGTCACATTTGCTTTAAATTAAGGTTAAGGGCACCGTCACATTTGATGTGGAAGAGGGAGCCTTGCAAACCGAAGACATCATCCAAACCGTGAAGCGTTGCTGTAGATCTGTCAATCGCTGTCGAGGACGACGAGTCGAGCACGTTATCACAACCAAGAAATTTAAAAAAAAAATAAAACTCCTGCGTACCACAATTTAGGTTTCATGACTCAAGAAATGGATTTCACGATGCAAAACTCTACTTTTAACATCTCGTCTCAGGCATGCCGTTAAACCCCTGTGTTTGCTTTCTTTTTTTTTTTTGTTTTTTTTTTTTGGTGGGGCATTTCAATGATCAAAAAGACTAAATGAGCAAAGAAAGCTTCATTGTGCGATCAGCAGCTCAATCGTTGCTCTCAGAGGAGTGGGCCATTGTTCATCGAGACAATAGAGGCCAGAAACAAACAGTTTGTTCTTTGCAGTGTCCTTGACAAAAGGCACCAATTTGGAATAACTCAATTTCATCTTCACTGCAATTTCTAAAAAGTTCATTGGTGATTTGACAAAACAGGTTTTTAGCAGGCCACGTGGAGCCAGGTTGCTTTTTTTTTTTTTCCTCTAATAAGTGAAACCGTCACTTGAAAACAGTTGTTTTGTGTTTGCTCTGGTCGTTTTTAACTAATACTACGACGATGCAGTGAGGCTGTAGTACTATGTTTGAACATATTTCTAAAAAACAAACAAACAACAGGAAAAAACCTATTTGATTTTAATAGTTCATTAATGTTAGAAATGTTTTAGAAGCGGGTGCTGTGGTGGCGCAGGGGCAAAGCCCGACCCGTATATTGAGGCCACAATCCTCGTGGGGCTGGTTGCCGGTTCGATTCCCAGCCTGGTGACATTTGCCGCATGTATGTATGAAATGTTTATCAAAAAATGACAACTCCACTTCTTTCAAACATTTAAGAAAATAGAATTTAAAGGAGTTAAGGGCTGTAGGAAGACATGCAGTGCAGGAATAGCAAACATAAAGTTATAAATCACACATAAGGCTGACGGGTCGGGTTAATCTGAGCCGTTAGACGTGTCCATTTACTCTGGCGGGTTTATAATACAGCTCCACACTGCCACATTTATGATTACACCTTCCACACTTATTAATAATCCTTGCGGAAAGTTCGCCGGCTGTTAACCTTGTTATGTTCACAAATATGCGTTGCTGTTGCTATGCGCACGCTCATAACAAGTTTAAGATTTACAGACTCAGTGAAGAAAATAGCCGAGGACCGTGCGTAGGTGAGCACCTGCAGACAGGACGCCGGGGTGGAGACGGATGAGTGAGCGGGCAACAAACTGCTGCTGAATTGGAGAACTGGTTCTGTTCTGGAGATCTCCAAAAAGCTGCGAAACCTGTGAGAAACGGCACCAAACACAGTCCGACAAATTGGTGTCTTTGTTTGAAAGCTGGCCAAGCAAAGCCCGGTGTGAAGCTGCAGTACTGTCAGTCTGGTGGCTGTGTTGCAGTTTACTCAATGTTTCACGTTTTAAATCAAAAAATCTATTAACTAGTAAAAAAAAAAATGTTTGCATGTACAGTCCCGACAAAGGCGTACCTTGACCAAGTCAGTGCCGTCCACTGTTTTTAAGTCGTTCAAATTCAAAAATTGAATTCCACAATTAAGTAGCTCATGAATTCAGACTCTTCAAAGAGGTGTTGGAGATGGCGACGGCAGGAAAGATTTCTCACAGCAGTGAATGGACACTCTTAAACGAGGCCCTTAGCAGTAGCGCTAAACTAGTTAGCTGAATAGCTCTCAAGCTGCACAAAAGCACCAAACACATATAAATATGTACGCACAGGGCTAGTCTGCACCCACACACCAATCTCTTAAACGTTTTGTCCCATTAATCACCTTTAAAGAAGAAAGACAAGAGAAAACGAAAGGGGTGCGGGGGGGGGGGGGGGGGGGGGGAGTAAGCACACGAGTCCCCCTAGTGGATCTTTTAGGTCATGGCGCGAAACTAACCACATATTCCAAACAATTACTTTGTCTTTCGCACATTTTCAACCAAATTAGGAAAACATACAAGTGCAGGTAATCAAAACAAATGTGTGTAGAATTAATGAAGTCAAATCACTCAGGATTTTAACCTGCAACATATGCAGCAGCGTCCGGTATACCATCTTCCTCAAGCTGCTTCATGCAGCACAGCTATAGCCTGCAGTTTTGTCTGCTGCATGATTTTTCATACTTTTTGCTATCTAGCTAAATTAGTGCAGAACTTTTTCATATTAGGCAATTATATTCTTACCGAGTTTTTAAAATATATATATATATATGTCTTTGTTCTGTTTCGTGGCACCCCGCGACTCCTGGCACCCTTAGCATTTGCTTTGCCGCCTATTGGCCCCCACATCCTGGGTCTGTCGCACATAAAACCCCGACAAAACACACTGAAATTTGAGGTTGTAGTGACAAAATGTTTAAGAGAGAAGCGAGCGGACATTTCGGCAAGGTATAATATTTGTGTATTAGACTTTGCTTTTGTTTATAATATCTTTTTCACAGTTGGAAAAAAGTAAGCACCACTTGCACAGGATTTCTTAAAATCACTTCAGCGTTTTAAACATGGCCTTTTTTTTTTTTTTTTTTTTTTTTTTGACAATTTCTCCACACTGCTATTTTTTTTTTTCCAAGCCAGACTAAAGCAGTGACATGCTTGTGCAGAGAGCACCGTGTGTGTGTGTGTGCTAAGTGTGTCCAGGGTGTTTTACAGTTCATGGCCCTCCAATGTGCTGCTACGTTTTTCACACCCAGGAATCATGCCTCAGGTAATCCTTTTAAATATCGCCAAAGTGTGTGTGCGCGGGCGTGTGTGTGCGCGGGCGTGTGTGTGCGCGTGTGTGTTTCTCGCCTTCCTAAGTGATCCGAGGTACCATATCTGTCACTAATGCCTGTAAAATCAGGGATAAAACGTTAAATAAGTGGTGACAGAACGCATTCTCTCATTCAGTATAGAGGTTTAAATATGGATTTGTGTTGTGTGTGTGTCAATGTTAAGGAAGCAACCACCTTGCATGAAATATTTCTACTTCAATAGGATAAAAAATAATAATAATCTAGAGTCCAAAAAAATGAGTTGACTACGGCGGACAAAGCGCATTTATCGCACACATCGTGTGACTTAAATGTTGCCACGGCGCGTCGACGCAACCGTCAGCCAGAGTGGAGGCTGAACTTTTAATGAACTCCAGGAAATTCGTCTTTTTGACACATCCATTGCATTGAAAATCCTTCAAATGAAACAACAACCTGGAGCAGATTCTGCCAGTTGGATGCTTGGAACATTTTTTTTTTTTTTTTTTTTCCCGCCCTCCCCCTCCCCTCACACCATCAGAAAGCAGAATAGAACAGTGGTTACCTTGCATCTGTCAGTCTTTGCCTCTTTTCCTGCAGCTGCAACACCACCTGGCGTTATTCATTTTTTATAACCTTTGGTCCTTTCGGGTCTGAGGATTGCAGCCGTGACATATTGTCAGCGGAGCGCGGCATCGTTACCGTTTGTTTATGGATTTCTGGATTTGTCGGCTTTCACACCCCACCATGAACCGAAGGGGGGAAAAAAAAAAAAAAAGATGCAACTTAGAACTTTCTGAGAACTTTCTTCGCACTGCAAGAACGCAAAATCTTACCGAGTATTTTTTTTGGTCTGGTTTCTAGTGAAAATATCTTGATATGCTTGAGATAAGATGAAACTAACTTACAAGTAGACTTTCAGCAAGATACAGGAGTTTGTATGTAGTCCAAAAATTCCTCAATATTGAAGAGAAAGTTCTCGTTTCACTGGCAGATTATTTCTCTTGTAGACATTTTGGCACAAGTGAAATAATCTACCAGCACGTTTTCATCGACACTAAGGAATTATTCACCTACTACAAACTCCTATATCTTGATGAAAAGTTTTATTATAAGTTAGTTTAGTCTTATTTCAAGGGTCCTAAGACATTTTCAACAGAAACTGGACCAAAATGTAAAATTTTGTAATTATGTGTTACAAAATAAAATAAACTCCCAAGTATCACTTACACACATTTAGAGATTTTGATTCAATTCCATTTGCAGTCAGATATCAGAACTCTTGCGTCTTGCGACGAATTCCCGATTTAACTCAGACCTGGACTTTGACTGGGCCGTTCTGACACACAAATACGCCGGCGTAGCTGCGGCTGCCGCGCCGTGAGGCGAGCCACCGTCGTCTTCTTCGTTCTCTGGCGGATTTCCTTCCACACTGGTTTCGTATTTAGCATCATCAATTCACTTTAAACTGCTTCCCAGTTCACGCTGAAGAAAAGTCACCCCCACAGCATGATGCTCACACCACTATGTTTTCAATGAAGCAAACGTTTCTTCCGTAAACTTATTGCTGTTTTCAGCTCCACAACTGTACACCTCAACATCGTTTTGGGAAATGTAAACAAAGCCAAAAAATTAATAATAAAAATTGAGACGACGGCTTTGCAGAACAAATGTCTATATTTGGGCTACATGCTATATATTTTGCACCGTGTTTTATAAAGACTGTTGCACAATTGTTTTTTTTGGTTTTTTTTGTCAGATTAGCAACTGCAGACCTTACTGAAAAAAGTGGGGAAAAAATGCTCGGTAAAAATAATCAAAACTACGTCCAGCTGTCGTTTTTCCCCACCAAAATCGTCATCGACGTTAACCAGCAATGCGATGTCATTTTCTCGACATTGATGCCGTTGTTTCGTTGCCTTGGTAACGCAGGATATGATCATATTAAAGTCACTGATCATATTAAAGTGGTGGATTCAAATGTGGACATTTTTCTCATGATTTGTTGGACAACAGAGCAAAGTCGCTCGCAGCAGATGAGAGAAATAAAAGAAGAGGGAACTTATTGTTCCAGCAAAATTGTTGCGCCAAACAAACACAACCCCAGCTTTCATTTTAAATCACCGGTCACATTTTCTTATATATGGTTCTCTCCCCTCTCCCCCCTCGCCATCTACTATCTATGTATCTACTGGAGAAGGCACAACACACATTTTTTCCCCGCACACATTTCTAATGATTAAATTTTAAAGACGAAACATCCCTTTGACTGTTTCCTCCTCTTTCTTACAATGAAACAGAAGAACAGCTGCAGTAAAAACAACAATAACAAAAAAAAAAAAAAAAGCACCTCCATCAGTTCTGGGATTATGTTTAAATGATAAGGTCTCTATCGGGTTCAACAGCCTCTAAATCTCACCTCAAGAACACAAAAACGGCACGCCGCAGACTTCCTCTGCTCCGCTGCTGAACAAAGTTCACGGCAAAACGACAAGATTTGTGAAACGGTTCACGCCCAACGCATATAAAATCATTTCAATCCCGGTGGTGTTTTGAAAATATTTACCCGTCATCGGTTTCTTCAGGCTCCTGTTTAATATTTCAGATCGCCACACAAACGGTGCTATTCGACAAACATAAAACGTCGCGCAGACGTTGTGGTTCGCATTCACTGAGAGAAACACATTGCTCAGTGAATCTAATAGCTGGTTGTGTCCTTCTTGGTAGGAATAACTAATACCAAACATTTGCAGTGAGACGGCGACGGCTGTTTTGCATCAGTGATGCTAAATGATTCATCGTCGGTCACAATAGAGGGTTTTAGTTCTTTCTGTTTGCTGAATTCACACTCGGACGGATGTCTGGAGATTTTTTCTATAACCAGCACATTCGCTGGTACGCTTATGCGTCAGATTTTACAACCGTGTCCAGACTTTCCAGAACCGTGGCCCGGTTCTGGACCCTTCGGCTGGCCTCAACCCGACACGTCTTGTCAAAGTCAGCGGTGGCCGACCCGGGAGACCGACTCGGTGTGAGCCAAGACAACTCTCAGATCCCCATTACTAAAGTCCTGTGACCTAAATGCTTCTCTTTCTCCACATGTAAAGTGTCTGGGACAGAGTGAATTATTCAGTGATGGAAATCATCTTCAAAAAAAAAAAAAAAAAACGGCAGAGGGAAGGAAGTAGTGCAGAGTGAAACGTGGAAATCTACTTCCAGGACGCAGAGGGCGGGACGCTCCGCTAGTAAAAGTCAAGTCTTGTGTTGAATCTGAAAAGGCCTCTTGACTGAAAGCTGTTGCTGTGTGACAGAATCCAGACTGTGACCTGTCCTGGACGGCGTCGTCGGGTTGCTGTTCTTCTTCAGAGGTTTCTTTGGGGTTTCCTTCAGTAGTCCTTGGAACAGCGCCCCCACAGGCGAGGAGGGAAACCGCTTCATCAAAGAGTTTGGCTTGGTTGACGCAGTGCAGTGTGAACGCAAACCACACCAGCTGAAAACGTAACAAATGTTGCCGTTCGAACATTTAGGATGTTCGAGCCAGAACATCCTAAATGTCTCTCGTTGTTGGAAAGAGACTCCAGAATCGAGTTTGAGCTTCTCTCTTTGCTTTTTGGTCTCCTTCGTTCCACCTCTTCCCGGCTCATAGTTTGGTTAATATTTGGGCTTTTGAGACGCTAATGAGCTGCTCCAAATTGTTTCCATGGTTACACATTATACTTTTCCAAAATAGTAAGAGCAAACAATCCTCACCGGACACTAATAAGGCCATCTGCTCCTCAAGGGGTCGCTAGTTTTGTCACCCGTCTCCATCAAAACTCCACAACCTCATCTAGAGGCGAGCTAATCTCCAGCCGATAGCATGCTAGCTCACTGATACCACAGCGACAGTGGTCATGCAAGCAGAACGTGAGTGAAGGACCATGGAGCAGGTGACGCTACAAAAAAAAAAAAAGGTTCTAAAATTGTCTAAATGCCTTTGAGCAAGGCACCAGATGCCAAGCCGTTCCCAGCTCACTAAGCAGAGTCTGCGGACACGCAAACGGAGCACCAGGAACTATTTTGGTCTCGCGTAGACAGCGAGGGGGACACAAGGCCCCGACGCGGGGGACACGGCGGCGAGTGGCGCAGAGAACGTTACGCAACGCTCAGCCGGAGACTCTGGGTCGGTCCCGCCATGCGCCGTTCACAAAGAGGCGCCGGTGTTTCCGCAGCGCGGCAGAGACCAGAGGAGGATATCCAGAGAAGTGTCTGTCTCACCCCGCAGCAGCGTAGGAGGACTGGAGCAGCGGCTTATGCCAGGCTGAGGATTACTACCTCCACTCAATGCACACTCCAGTTCACAGCTCAAAAGCTTTCTATTAGATTAAAAAGCACTTTCTGTGTCATCATGAGCCTGATTGTTTTGTAGTCCATTTTTCACCCATCCCCCCCCCCCCCCTTTTTTTTTTTTTTTTTTTTTTCCCTCGTTTGATTTATTTCATTTTCTCTCCCTTCTTTTCCCTTTTTGTTGACCGGATTCCAAACACCGTGAGTCACATCGTCGCCGTTTTCTGTTGCGTGTTCTGTTCGCTGGTTTTGAGAAATGAGTCAGAGCCGACGGTGCATCAAAGATTGACAGGACAGACGAAGAGATGTGAACTGAATCAAAAGCGGTCCGGCCGCGCCAGATGAATTAGCGCGTCGGTCCTGCTGGAATGGCAGAAAAACATGTGGGGACGAGAGGGGGGCGGGGTGGGGGTAATGAGTGGATCAATTGACGATTTGCACCCGACGCGTCGAAACAGACATTTGAGACACACGGCTGCGAAACGCGCTCTTTGTCCTTTCGTTGTGTTATTTGCGTTTATTTCAGTCCTGTTTTACATGAAACCGTAAAAAATAAATAAATACAATTCACACCCTTTGAAATGTTTTCATGTTTTTATATCGCAACCAAAAAAAATCACATTTCACATTACAGACCAGAAGAAAAAGACGTGATTTTTTTCCCTCAAAATATCTGGGTCAGTTTCCGATATCGATATATGACTTAATATTAGCTTTTAGGATAACACTATCAGACAATCCTTGGCCTTCACCAGGCGTTGTCGTGTATTTATTCCCACATCTTCAACCAAAGGTCTTGGGCTTCAGAAACGGCAAAAATCTCACAAAGTTGAAGCTTTGGAACACGAACGAAGGTTAATGAAAGTCGGCGCTACTAATTGTGTGTCGTTTCGTTTTTTTATTTTGCGAGAGGAAAAAAAAACAAACAAACCCCCCCCCCCCAAAAAAAGCATGCCTCCTCACACTCGATGGTTCAGATGACTCCAGCATGGCTGTCGAGCAGGAGAAAACCGATGCACACAGGCGACGGCGAACGGCTCGGAGCTCGGGGGGGAAACAAAGCGCCTCGACAGAACAACGCTAATTTGGATTGAATGCCCACTTTGGAATCGGCTTGAGCTCACGGACCGCCGGCATTAATCGAGGGGCCTGGGTCCTCTGTCAGAGCCTCCTGTCCTCCCCAGCGATCCGCCCAGCCCGTCTCCCCTTCTCCCAGTTAATAATGCCGCACATTATTTCCCAAGCAGATAGTCATAAGAGCGTGAAATCAATTTAGGTGCAGAGGAGTGTGAGAACAAACCAAACTGGAGGGAAAAAAAAAAAAAAAACGCCTGAGTTTCAATATTTTCTCCTTCAATAATGCACTCTGGTCCTTCCGCGGTTTAATAAACGCCGAGGCGGCGACGGGGAGGACGCGGTGGGAGCGGAGAGGGGGAAACATCAGCGTTTGTTTTGCTTTCTTTTTGCCACTGTGCGAATTGTCTTGGTCGTGCGTCGACTCGAAATCGAGCGAAAGTCAGAGGAACGTCGAGAAACGCTTCCCTGCCGCGCCGTCCTTGGGCAAAACGCCCGTTCGCGGCTGGCGAGAGGCGGCGGAGGCGCGGCGCTGCAAGCCGGCGTCGTTCGTCGGCGTTCGGTTCCCGTGAAGGGAAGGCTGGGAAGGCTGAGACGTCCCGGCCGCCGAGGAGCCGATTGAAGAATCGTCGTCTGTCTGATTCTGCCCAGCTTTAATGTGAGCCCTGCCTTTGTTATGTAAAAAAAACAAAACAAAAAAAAAACTTGAAAGAGTTTAAAAGGTAAATACAACTTTGCAGTCTGGGATTATTAATAAACCCCTCTCTGGGAAGTGTGTTGCTAGATGAGCTTATCTCTTTGTTTAATCCTGGGCTGAGTTTTCTCATTTATTTAATGCTATAAATAGCGTCGCGAGTATCAACAGTGAGAGCGTGTGGGTTTTCTAAAAGGCAGAAAAAAAATTTCGAGGCTCCTGCACATGCAGTGTATTAATGTGAAGGGGGGAAAAGTAATAGATTTTCTCTTTCTATATTCAATATTTTTCCACCTTATGAAATGGGGGGAAAACTTAACACAACATAGAGGGCGGAATAAGCAACGGAAACATTTTTCTCACAGCGCACGAGCCGCGCGATTGACAACCGGGTGTCGCCGCTGGCGCAAACCATGAAGAAGAAAACGACAGGAAGTGGCTGCAGGATGACGGGGAGGCATGTTTTTTTTTTTAGTGACATCATGTGGACAAACTCAATTCACGTGCGATTTCAGTTGTTTCTTGTTTAATGCGAAACGCCACAGTCACAAAAAACGTGGAGGGGTCTTCCACGTTAGCAGTTTTGCGCTACTTTTGTAGGCGGAAACGCAGCTCACGTGAAGATTCTCACAGTTAAAACCGTTAGTGGAATCACCATCATGCAAAACAGAAGAGTAACAATTGCTCTGCTGCTGCTATTTTAACATCCAGGTGCTGTAGGTGAGCGATCAGAAAATAAGTCTTTTGACGTCTGACCCTTCCAAATTTGGCTACACGTAATCCTGCACTGCTCCTAACAAGTCAGCGACATTGTCAACGTCAATTTTATCGGAGTAGCGCTTTACCAAAGTGCTGTCCACGTGCAGTAGCATGACAGACAGAAAATGAAAATAAGTTTCAAGAAGTGATTTTTAAATGACCCAGATTGTGGGCAGACTTGATCTGGAAAGGTAAAGAACAGGAGCGGCCTCACACGGAAAGCGACGTCTGAGGCTGACTGCTGGTCAGGTGAGGGGTCAGTCACTTCTCTCTCTCAATGGACTTGAATACAGCAAACACCCAACACCGGAGCCTCTCAAGACCCTTTAAATAACCAAAACAAAACACAAGAAAAAAACCAATAAACACGAAAACACACACGTACAACTGAAACCAGAATGAAAATGATTTCCGTACACAAACGTTTTCAGAACATATCAACCAGAATGGAAAGTGTTGAGATCAGTTCCATTTTTCATGCGGCTGATGCATTGATTGATTGACTGATTGCTTATTGTGTTCACAATGCATTACAAAATTCCAGCTAAATTCACCAAACCCCCCCACCCCCCAACAACGTCACAGCAGAAAATACCCAAGCTCTTTTGCAGCAGGAAGGCTCCTGTTGAGACCTGGAGTGATCATCTTCTCGTTCCCTGAAACAAAGGTCGCCCTTTTCCCTTAGATTGCAGTGCGGTGCAGCACACGTCTCCGGGTGCAATTTGTGTGGAATAAACAAGGTGGAATTATTCAAACTCCTGGCTTCATCAGCGTGGATTCGGAGCGCGTGCGCTCCCTGACTGCACTCGCTTGGATCGGCTCTAAAGTGTTACTGTGGACGGAGTTTAGAGGCGCTAATGCTACTCTTCCAGCAGTCTCTCTGCAGGGCTTCCTAAACTATAGTGCCGACAATGTAATGCCTCCGAGGCTTTCTCTGCGCGCCAGGTAGTTAGGTGGCAATAAGCAGGAGCAGGTCGCAACTTTATTGCCGAAACATTTCAGGGGCTTTATACCAGCGGTTTTTAATTATTATTATTTATGACTGTGGCCACCTTCACCATCTGGGGGATGCATTATTTAGCTTCCATCCACACACACACATGCACGACACATCCATACATTGGTTTTGAGGCGGCTGCACTGTAGGAAAAACTGAACCGAATGAATTTGTGCAAAGTCTTTGATGCCATTTTGTGCCATGTTATCTTGTGCAACGGTTCTTGGGATCTTGGCTGGCCTCTCCTAGCCAAACATTTGATCAATATCTGCACAGCACAGCGGGGACGTACGGAGCATGTGATTAAAATACGAAGCCATTTCTGCAGCTCCTTTCAAAACCGTCCAAAACTGAACCGTTTCGAATTGTACCGACTTGCAGTCCCAGACTTTCTTTCTTTCTTTTCATCTGACAAAGCAACACAAATGAAAA
Organism: Poeciliopsis turrubarensis; assembly: GCA_010277015.1. Classification (NCBI taxonomy): domain Eukaryota; kingdom Metazoa; phylum Chordata; class Actinopteri; order Cyprinodontiformes; family Poeciliidae; genus Poeciliopsis; species Poeciliopsis turrubarensis. The sequence goes on along the minus strand of VMRN01000163.1, from coordinate 344,154 downwards.
TAAAAATAACATTTTTCAAAATCGTTTTAAAAGCTAAAAAGTCTCACTTGTATTTGTACTTAGACTCCGAATCAACCGAATCAATGCTTCATTGAAATACCTTTTGGTTCAGTTATATCATCTGAAGACCGAAAGTTTTACCAACGCTCCCGTATGAAAGAAAGATATATTCACCAGTTTTACAGTTTATTTCACAAAACCACAATGAAAACAATTTCTGTGCATCACAAGAGCCACATTTTGAACAACCGGACGTCGCCACCGGCACAAACCCTGAAGAAGACGACAACAGGAAGTAGTTTCAGGATAACTTTTCAACGACTTGTCGCATGTGATTTTAATTGCGTTTCTCTTTTTTAACGGAAACACAGCTATTACAAAATTGTGTTTTTTCCAACATTAGCTGAATATCAATAAAGCTTTGCGCGCACTTGTCACGGAAACGCAGCTCATGTTGCCCTGCGAGGGTCTGGCAACACGTCCAGGTTGCACCAACACTGGAGACAGAGGCAACAATACACGGTTTGGTAAATCGCATTGAGCAGTAAAAACTGATTCAGGTACGCTGTAATTAAAATCCCCGCTTCTCAAACTTTACTCCTTTGTCTCAGTTTATCACATTAAACCCTCATAAAAAATACTGATCATCGTAAAGAAAAATGTAAAAACCCCTCCAGCGGTGAGAATAATTTTGTATTATGAACACCAACATTTGTTGCAGATGTCACCTTAACATTGGATCGTAGCTGCAGGGTGTTCAGTACCTTCCATATAATTTACTGTAAAAAATAAAAGAAAAAAAGAAAGAGCCATCTGCTTACGATAAGGTGCTGATGTTTTATTACCACTATCAGCAGAATCAGCACACATATAATTGGGTCACTATGAATTAAAGACCCACATGAGATTGATTACCGAGAACCGCTTGGGACATTTTGTGGCCGCTCTTCCTAGATGAGTTCGGGCCGAATGTCGGCTCTGTACTTTAGGATACCGCCGCGTTGGGTTTGCAGCAAATTTTCCCGGAAAAAATAAAGCAGATAAAAAGGCAAAAGTCCAGGATCAAGAGTGGGGGAGAGAGATAGGAAGACGCCTGAAGTGCTGACCGGTATTAAATATGTTGCTTTTCACTCTAAAAGACGGCCGAATCCTGCAAGGCTAGCAAACGCGCTCCGTCTCATTTTATTTACCCGTGTTTTGAAAGCTTAAGAGTTTTTTGGCATCCAGCTTTGGGAAATAAAAATCCAATAGCTTTTCTTTTTTTTTTTCTTTTTCACCCTTGACAGCACGAACATTTAAACTAATAACATACCACCAGGTGTGTGAGTGCTGCTTGTCTAGCTGTGTGGGTGGAAAAATCTCCACGTTGAACCTTCCTCTGCTGTTGGCGTTTATCTTTCCGAAACGTTGCTTTAATGTAGCTGAAAAGGTGTTTTGCATTAACGCCGCCATGTTGTTGCTTTGTTTTCTCTCCAAACTTAATTATCTCTGCCTCAAAATGAGTCTGACTGCCTTCAAGTGGTCAAAAGAAAGGGTTAGTTGAAGAAATGGTGAGTTAATCTTCTTCAGCGCAGACAGAGCGACTGCATATCATAGCATGGGATTACATAATGCTATGACTTTTTGAGTATTTCTTGCTTATTTTCTCTAGTAGTCGCACCAGTACTGGAAATTTGAACTTGTGAATATAAATACATCACAACAGGAATTGCGGGAAACCTGACCAGCTTCTAAACGCCCCAAGTAGAGATTTTTTGTTATGTAGTATTTTACATGAAAGGAGTGGCTGTAAGCTAGCGTGCTGCTAGCTCCGGTCCCAGGCTTTGTTTTTCTGGTAGAGTTAAGACGTTGCTGCTATAAATAGCAGCGTTTCCATTACAAATGTAAGCAAATCTTTTTCTATATTCTGCCGTTGTTGGAAAAATATACAGTTTCGGAATTATGATGTTTCCATTAAACAAGAAATTGAATTAAAATTTAAAAACAGGGGGGGAAAAAATCATTAGATCCATCATGATTTTAAACCGTTAAATGAGATGTATTCATAATGCAGCAATGGCGCTGGCGCTCATCACGTATCAGCCAATCAGAGGAGACATTGGCATCTTATTCAGACGTTGGAGCGACGACCCCGTTATGCCTGGGAGCGGCTTCGCACGTGGCCTTTTGGGGAAATCACAGTCAGATTAGTTATGGATTCCACAAGTTAGAATGATGCACAACCTCTAGCAACATCCAGCTGTTGATCACGCGTGACTCGCGCGATGGGGGGATAAAAAAAAAAAAAGAGTTTCCTTTGCAATTTTGCCGAATAGATAACGGCCACCTCATCCTAGCACAAACAACTTTTATCAAAGTGTTTTTTTTCCAAATTGCCTTGCTTCCATTAAACAAGTTTATTTTCATAAGTTCAATTTGCAGTTTTATGGCTAATGGAAGTGCAGCTCATGTCCCGCTTCACCTTTCCAAGTTTCCTCCGCAATAACAGCGTAAATGGGGAACCCCACGGCGGTAATAACGTGAGTGCTTCCTCCTTTTAAAGAGAAACATACATATATTATTTCAAGCAGGCAGTTGTACCCAAAAGAAAAAAAAAAAACCCAAAAAAAACTCTGTTGCCTGTAATTGTTGTTGCTTTATTAATATTTCACCAACCAATAGGCGTAACAATGTTGTGAAAAATTAATGACTGTTGTGCTGAAAATTACCGTGACTTTTGAGTGTTTGTGTTTTGGTGACAATGAGGGCCTGGAAATATTTAATCTCTCATTATATTCAGACTGCAAACTTGTTTCCACATAAAGATCTTCGAGATTCAAACCGCCTGATGAAGCCTTTTACAAAGTGTCTCTGAGTTTCACACCATGGAGCTATTCAACGCTACAAAAAAGAAAAAAAAAATTATTAGGAGGACAGAAAAATGTCCTGGAGTTTTTCTCACTTAGAAACAAACGGACAAATTTAGCGTATATGCTGAGATTTGGCGTTTCCACCTTTATACAACTTTAGCCGTATGAAGACTATTTTGGGGGTCGTTGTCACCAGGTTGTTGAGAATAACCTGACGACAGGAATCTGAACAACCAGAAAGTCACAGAGGAAGCTTTCTTGTCTGACTCGTCCTCCGAAGCAGAATCGACGTTTCGCTGCTTCGGTTTTTTTTAATTAACGCTCCACACAACTACATAAAAAGCCAATGTAGTTACGCTCAAGACGTTTGCTGCTACGTTTGTAAGCCTTCCGGGCTGTTTTCTTTGCATCTTTAAAAAAAAAAAAAAAAAAAAATGCCTCTGCACGTCCGCTGATTGCAGAGTCACAGCGCCCACATGCATCCAGTGCAACAAATGTCCGTCCTGGTGACTGAGTGGAATATTGAGGACTGAAAAAGCAAAAGAGTTTAAAAAAAAAAAAAAAACAAAACATCCAAGTTATACTGTTTTTCTCTCTCTCTCTCTCTCTTTTTATAAATTCGCCGTCACCTTTTTGTCATTTCTAAGAAAAACAAAGGGCCGTACTCTGCAATTTTGAGAAAATTGAGAAAGCGCGTTTAACATGACTTAACGCTGCGCAGCTCCTCGTTTAAACCAAGTTTAAAGTTTGTCGCTTTCACTTCCTCGCAGAACACTTGGCACGGGCTCAACAATATTTTAATTGGCTTCTCATGCTCCGAATGGTAAATTGACAAGAAAGTGGAATAAATTAACAGTGAGGAGGTGACAAAAAATTTTAAATAAATTAGCAGCTGAGAAACTGATGAGGGCAGGGGAAAAAAAAACAAAAAAAAAAAAACAACCTCGATAAATTCTGAGACTAACAGCATCGCCAACATTTTCTGAAAAAATAAATGAAAAAAAACAAGCCTTTGATTTAATCCTGAACAAACAGGAAACTGAATCTAACGATCATCACTGCCTGGTTTTAAAAACAAAACATGAACAAGCAAGGAGCAAAACATTCCTGGGCTGCACAAGGCTTCAGAGCCTCAATAGGAAGAGCTTTGACAATTTTCATCTTTTGCTCATCCTATAACCACTAATGTCAATATCTACTATTTGAATAAAATAACTAAACAGAATAGAAGAAGGCAATTATTGGGGGATGCCATAAGAAGTCCCAGTTTGAATACAACCAATCAGAGCGAGGAGGCGGGTCTTAGTGCTGTCAATCATGCTGCTAAATGTGCTAATAGTGCCGTTTTAACAGTTTTATTATTTACTCATGCAGCTCTCCACAACACTGCTGTCTCACCAAAAAGTGCAGCGTCTCGCAGAAACTAGCTTTAACCGCCGCTGTTTTGTAGTTGCCAAACAACGAACACGCGTTCGGCGTGGGGCATCTACCTTGCCGTGTGTTTGCCCCCTTTATTGCTTTCGCATGAATAAGTCGGCACCACTCTCCCTCCATCTAATCATCTGTGGTAAAGTGACAGAGCAGAGGTCGGCCTAAGCAGCAAGCCAGACGTCAGATGTTTCTGTGCCAAAGCATATAGAAAAAGGCAACCGAGTCCCTCTGTTCACGACTGGTTTCTATCCACCGCTAGCAGCTAAGCGTGATAGCGGCTTGATGTCGCTCTTACCTTCAGCTGACCTTGTCAACGCTGGAAGAGGCGACATCCTCAAAACCAGAATAAAAATGTTAAATTATTTAAAATGTACTATTTGTGTCATGAATAGTTTATTGAAAGCGAGGGGGGGAAAAAAAAAAACCGTCTTTGAAAAACCGTCAAACTCGAAGAACTACAAACCGTGCACTCCTCAAAACCTGTCCTTCCTGTAACAGAAAGGTAAGAAGAACGCCAGGAGGTCCTAATTGTAGTTTGCCAAAAGTCATGGAGGGAAACTTGCGAACTGGCACATGGCAGAAGAGCACAAGACCAGAGTTCAAACGCACAACACCGTTCAGAGTTGCGTTTGCCACATTTTCAGATCTACTTACGGCACCCGGGAATGTGGAGGATCCATCGCAAACCCTGGGAAAGTATGTGCGTCTTATCCGCGGAGACAAGGTCGGATCGTAAAAAGTCAATGAAAACGACTGACCAGAGCAGCAGTGGCAGAAGACCTAAAAGCGACTTCCTAGCCAGTGTCAGGAAAAGTTTAGTCAACTTAACGGCCTCTGCGTAGATGGCAGATGTGCTTCTGTATGCGACCAAGTTAGCAAAGATCCTGTCGCTCACATGGACAGAAAAGCTATGAATGGCTGTGCAAAGTTGAGAGTGTACCTGTGAAATTGAATGAATAAGACCAAATAAACTAAAAACCGGAGTGTCTCTTTTTGTTAAAGCGTCTTTGTCAGACTGCTGCTTTACTATTTTGTCATCACATTGAATGTAATCATGGATTTTTGAGTGTTTTTGACCAGGTTGACTTAAAACATGAGTTGTTATTGACACAGGTTAAGTTCCCAAGCCAGATCATAACACGAAGGATCCATCCTCTACAGATCCCAAGCAGCCAACGCACACAAAGTGGAACATATCATAATGTTATTCATTTTTAAAAAGACGCATTTTTGATTGAGACTTCACAAGAAACGGAGCATACGGCTTCAGAGTGATTTGTCGAAAACGACAAACAAAAGGGAACTACATGACTATTAACCAACTCGACTAATTGAAAGTGAATGAGCCAAATGACAAAAACTTGCCTCCCTAATTAAGAGAAACATGAGAAAACTGAGCAGACACAAACAGCGGCTCTCTCCTGCAAACTCCAAGAACTTCGCAAGGTGTTAACAGACCAACAGTGCGGCCCGGTTGGGATGAGCCGAGGACGGATGGCGCCAGCAGCGTTTACATCCGTCACCTCCGGGAGGCCGCCGATTGGACGTCGCCGTCATCTTCTGGGAACCAATCAAGAGACGGGCGCCAGCACGCTCGTGTTTGCATAATTAACTTTACGACGCCAGGCGACACGGTAACCTTGACCTAATGCCACTCCTATAGCTTTAGCAGAAACAAGCGATTGGTCACATTCTGGAGAGGAACAGCGGTTCTGTAGTCTGCTGCGTTGTCTGTGCATGACGGGATCTCTTGGGGCTGTACAGTAGGAGAGCACGCCTGGTGAAACATGTTTTAATCAGAAGGCTCTGCAGAGTCAAGCCTGAGGCAGCTTACCTTCACCCAGTAGCACATTAAGCCATGTAGCATGTAATATGTTGAACAACATGCCATCGGGCGTTGCAAAGGATTTGCAGTCGCCTCAACATTGCAAGTTGGCGCTAGACTTTCACTTTTCTGAACATGTTCTCATTGTGCATGTGCAGAGAAATCCTGATGTTGGAACTGGGCTGCAGCCAGAGAGTCTGACTGAGCTTCGACAAACAAAATAAGTGCCAGAGGAGCTGAACGCGTAACACCTTGAATGTCGCCGGGGCAGAAAATCAGAGACGCAGCAAGGAAGCACACATCTTGTAATGAGAAAGTTGTTTGTTCAAAGAAACTGATCGAATCGGAGTGGTTATTTGGGCACAGTGAAAGATGTTTGGAAGGCAGTACTAAGTGTCTGTCCTTAAACTTAAATGTTGAAAAGAGCAGCATAATAAATGTGATTTGAACTGAACTGAGCTGAACACTGGGAACCTTACGGCGAAAAGAGCATCCAACATGAGTTCGGCAAGCAGCTACTGAACACACGTTTCAACTTAATTATTTCTGCTTTTCAGCCCATTTTTGAATTAAATAATAATAATAATAATAATAAAATTGCAGGAACACACAGAATCTTTTGACACATAAAATCGGTTGCATGTCAGATAAAGACAACGTAATGATTTAGGAATCAAGAGTTAAGACCTAATGCAGCTTAATATTCCATGTCAATCTAAATTTGGTTCATGTAAATCAAAACATGTCAAATCTGCAATTCTCAGATGTTTAGCAATGTGTCTAGAGGTGTTTTACCATCCCGTGGCATGAATTATTAACTTTGTTAAATAAATTAGCACTGATCATTGTCTCTCAGCAGACCAGAGCCTTGCTCTGTAAAACAGGATGAAAGTTTTTTTTTTTTTTTTTTGTTATTTTTTCCCGGGTAACTTGAACCTCCATTTAAAACTAAATTTAAACCCTGGAGGAAGTTCAGTTTCTTTTTTGACTCCCTCTCTAAGGCGAACTTTTATGTCTTAATTTTACCTCAAACCCTTTACAGGGCAAACCTGTAAAGAATTATTGCACCTGTTACTACTGGCAAAAACCACAAAGAAGACAACAGGAAGTGTCAGGAGGATGATGTTTTTTTTTTTGTTTGTTTTGTTTTGTTTTTCAGACAATGAGCAGCTGGCTCAGAGCATATAAAATCTCATGTAGCTGTTCACATCCGTTGTTGCCGTGATTTTTAGTGACTAATCACATGTGAATAACCACCACGGCTGGTGAAGCATGTTTTTAGTCAGAAGAGTCAGAAGCCGAAGACAAATTACAATCACGTGGGATTATAATTTGATCTCCTATTTAAAGGCAACACTGCTACTGCAAAATTGTGTTGGTTGTTTTGTGTTTTTTTTTTTCTACATTAGAGGAATACAGACAACGATTTGCGCACATTTGTAATGGAAACTCAGCTAATGTGGCTGATCTTATTCCATCCTCACCAGTTTTACACCAACATGCCCGGACCCTGAGTTAAGTAACCCTTGACTTTGTGATCAAACGAGACCGGCGAAACCTTGTAACCTAGCAACAACCAAGCGTACCAAGAACGGGGGTGAAACAGAAACTGAATAGCTGCTAGGTTTTGTGATTATTGTAACATACATTGTTATTTTCTCTTCCTCCGTGTTGCTGCTGATTTGCACGTGTGCGAGCATGAGCCGGCCTGCAGGTATGCGAGGTGCTCGGTTCGTGTCATTAATATTGCAGTCAGGAGAAGGCGTGCAACCGCTGCAGAATTATGCATAATCTGTCTTAGACGCCAGAGCTTTATGATGTGATCAGATCGCGAGCAGACGGTATTTCTGACTTCCACCAGGGACTGCTTTCCCTTTAACTAATATTGCTCCTCTGAACAGACCTGACAAAGCGGTGTACGCTGTTGGGAAGCGTCGGTCGGAGAGACGGATAAAAGCTCAATAACATGCACTCCTGGAGTTCTAACACCTGTTTCTAATCCCTCATTATCCCTCCGTAGTTTATTGCAGGTTTAAAACGAGCTGGGCAGTCAGTCTGGCCCTTGCTGCGGATGCCGCGGCTTGTCAAACGCAGGTGTAAACAATTACATTAATTACGGCGAGAATCTATTCCGGTTGTCCCCCCCCCCCCCCCCAAACCCTCCCAGTGCCAGAGCTCCACTGTTCACCAAGACTCGCCGCGGGACTTTGCAGCAACACCTGCGCAAGTTATTTCTGCGGCAATTTGCGTCGTCTTCCGTGAACGACGGCGAAACGGACTCACTGGTTTGAACATAAAATTGGTTTTAAAGTGTTTTTCAAGGTTTTGTGTTGAATGGATGGCCGTCTGCAAGACGGCCAAGCCAAACAACAGTAAAGAAAACATCGGAAATTTGGAATGTTGTGGAAAGTGAGACTTTTTTGGCCAGTTGTCTCAGTCAGTGAGACGGTCGTTTTACAGAGATTCATGTCACAGGATGAAATATTTCAAGCTTTTGTTGTTGTTTGTTTGTTTTTTTTTTTTTCAGTTTCAGGCAAAGACTAGCCAAAAATCTGGGTCCCCAATCGACAATTGATGTTTAATTCACCAACGCCAGGCTTCAGAAAAGTAGACACATCTCCAAACGCTTGGCTCGGCGTCCTCTTTCGTTGCACTATACGGGTCTCATTTTCTGAAAAGAACCGGCAAGAATTATTGCACTTTAATGCAACACTCGTTTCATTTCACATGCACTAGCAATTAATCTTGCTTGTCTTCTGCTTTTATCTTGACATGATCCATTTTTGTAAAATTTCCAGAACCCTCAGGAAATCTTACCAGCGCTGAGAACAACAAAATACCTCAGTTACATAATTGAGGCTTTGTTTGGGGGGGGGGGAAACAACAACAACAAGAAGAAGAAGAAGCAGAGCTTTGACAGATTGCATTTGACACCAAACTATGAACTTTTTAACTGCTCGTTTTTTGGGGGTTTTTTTTTCTCTCTACACGTTCTGTCATGCTTGAGGTCGCTGAGGGTTGGGGCCCTTTTTAGCATCCAACAAGCAGATGCAATTAGAGGGTTACACCTCGGACAGGCTACCAGCCCACCGAAGGGCAAACACGCAGACACGCTGAACAGACACCCATACAGGCGCTCAGCCTCACCTAAAGGGAATTCAGAGCGGCCAATTAATCCAGCGCAGCCAGAATGGAAAACCACAGAAAACCAACGCGGGCAGGAAAAGTCCAGGTTTTCCTCCTGACATTTAAACAGGTGATATTCTGGCCGTGAGGAATAAATAATAACTAACACATACTGACACGCGCACATACGTGTCGATGCAAACGCGTTAAAAAAAAAAGAATATATGTTTCTTACTGATTTTGTTCACCAAAAACCAGAATGATGAGCAATAATAATTTTGAATCTGTTTTTGTACTTCTTCAAATTGAGATGTTTGTAGACTCACAACTCTATAGCGAGAATGGAAAACAAACCTGCGGCTTTGCTGGTTTTGTGGAGCCTCGAAATGACAAGATCCTCCATTTCTGCTCAAGTTGATTGTTATCAATGTGGACGATCAGCGAGTGGATTCCTCCCAAAGCTGCAAGTCCACGGATGGCTGCACTTGCGAAATGATTCAGCAGACTTCAAATCAGTAAAGACCAAGTTTGCGTCATAGTTACTGAACGGGCGAACATTAAAGCGCGGCCTCTCCTGTATGCTTGCGCATTTTGCAGAGCGTTCAATGTGTAGCACCGATTTGCGTGTCGTCTGTACGGCTGTTTCACAAGCAGTATGAAAAAGCAAAAGGAAAAGATCGATGCCACTTCTGAAGACGATCGTTGTCTTTGCCACCAATTGTCTCAGCCTCTAAATCCATGTTTAAGATTGTGGATCATCAGAGTCTGAACAGTGTGGAGTCCGTCTTCTTTGGAATAACTCGCCCCTCCAGAGCAGCGTCAGCTAAAGCCAACAAAACTCCCCAAATCGCAGATATTTGTGTCAGCCCTTACTGTTCACAATTACTCCTGTTATTATGATCCTTATCACCCAAATTTTACATCAACGACTTGGATGTTCACTAGCCTTAAACACTGGTGGTGCTTTATGTAGTCCTTTGGCTCTGATTTGAACTTTCTGTGTAAAGGCGTACAGTGGCGGGGTAAAGGAGGCCTGAGCAGGTTCGATTCCCGGCCTGGTGACCTTCTCTCATTACCCACTATCCTGTCAATTCACCATCAAACAAGAGCCAATAAAACATAAAAAAAAAACAACTATTAGTGTATGAAGCTCATAAATAAATACATAAACTAAGTCAAAGTGACTGGGCATGCGTAATTTAATTCTGTGTGTGGGTTTGAAGTACCATCTCCGATCAGGGGTAATTTGGAGGATTCTGGCTAATTACCATCATCCGCTGCTGCGTTTAAGTCAATTCATTCTATCGCGAGTCGATTTTTGGGACTAAAAACAGCACAGCGAGATGGAAATAATGGAATACTTTGTGGTGTAAAACAGCCGGGGGTCTCAGTAATGAGTGAAGCAGGGGCCCAGTGACGCGGGCGCTCTCCTGCGACGTGACGCATGCAAATATTTTTACAACGGCAAACTTTCGAAAGCGTTTTCTCGGCGTCGCTAAGAAAAGCAAGCAAGGGGAACTTTACTGGCTCCCGTCTCTGTCCGGTGCTCGCATGTTCACAGCAACAATCTTGGAATGTGAGAAAAAGGAAAAACAAAAACAAAAACAAAACAAAACAAAACAAAAAAAAACGTCTTTGCCGCTTGGGTGTCCTGTCTCATGAGACTGCTGACATCTACGCCCGGAGCAAATTAAACCACTCCATTGAACCTCTTCCCTGGGGTGACTCATTTCGTTGCGACATGCGACTCCTGTGGGCCGACACGTGCTGAGCAACTCATGAAGTTGGGAGTTTAGATGATTGGGGAGGAAAAACAAAACAAAAATAAAAGAATAAAAAATTAAAAAAAAACATGACAGTGTCAGTGAGCAAACACAGATGAAACATGTACGAAATATTTTCGTTGAATGCTGGATTTGCATGGAAGTGAGAGGCAAAACTTGGCGAATAATCTCGATTGGAGAAATGCGGAAACCCAGGTTCTTTTCTTTCGGAGAAAGGCCGTAAGAATTCTCCCGAGAGGAAGAGGAGCAGCAGCTCAGGTGAGTGAAAAGCGCCTGGCTTCTCACTCACCAGGTTCTTTTCGCTGCAGTTTCGTTCCTTCTGGAGAAGAGGCTTGAAAGCTGCATTGCATTTACACACGCGTGTTTTTGCAAAAACAGGAGGAAACGGTAACTAGATTGAGCTATGAGATGGCGCTATGTGTCTGGAAATCCAGAAAGGGAACGACACGGCCCCTTTCGCAGTTAAACCCGCCGCTGTCCCTTCAAAATAAAAGCATCAAACCAGAAGTTAATCATAGATAAACCCAAATAAAAGCAATAAGCATCAAAAAAGGACAAAAACAAATAAGTTCATTTGGGCTTATTTACAATTGATATTTGTGTTCATTTAAACCTGAAAATAAACCACGCTGCTTGTGATTAAACTGTACAGTATAATATATCTATTTATATATATGACACACACACACACACACACACACACACACACACACACACACACATATATATAGTTAACAATATAAATAGTATTATTTGGTTATGCTTCCAGTCAAAAACATAAGCCAATAGACACACTAAACATGTTGTAGTACGTAGGCATCATCCAGCGTCGCACCACATTTATATTTCTCCTAAATTGTATGTGCAGCCACTCTCAAGTTCAATCACTGGAGAAAATCCCCTCGACCAGAGAGCGAGAGCTGGAGAGAGCTGTGCTGGAGATCCTCATTGCAAAGCCTCTGAGCATCGGTCATTAGTTTCCCAGAGGGCACAGCAACATCCACGCTCTCCCAAGCTTTCAGACGTCCCGGCAGCCTCCACTCTTCGGCGAGAACCTCTCCACACACACCATGCAGATTTCCCACAAATCAAAGCACGTCGAATGACCGATGTGGAAGGTGACCGAATCCTCACTCGTGATTCAACTACTTTTTTTTTTTTTTTTTTTTTTTGAACAGCGTGTGAACAGAAATGCTAAGCTTTGCAATTAGCTGCTGCTGTTGTTTAAACAGTCAGGAATGAAGCGCTGCGTCTTGTCAGTGCCGAGCGATTTCGTGATGTGTCTGCAGTTTGATGGAAGCCTTAGCAGATTTGCCCCCGCCGGGCCCCCGCCGCCCGGGCCCCCGCCGCCCCGCCGCTGCTCTCCCAGATTCCAGGCAGAGGATTGCATCAGCGTTTTGAACAAACCTGAGAATGTGGGCAATGTGGTTTCCATCCTACACCCCCTAAAAAAAAATTAAAATAAAAAAACATTTTTTTATATATTTATAAAAATAAAGATGCATTTAATACAATTTCTGCCTTGTCAAGCGTGATGTCATGCCTGTCTTTAAAAAAATAGGAAAGACCTCACCCTTTCCCCCCCCCGCCGCCCTGCTTCCTTTGAGATGTGGAAAACCATGTTACATAGCGGAGCAGCAGGGGAGTTGCTCTTCAGTAAGACATCTTGCAGCTTCACTCAATTCTCACTTTGGTTGAGGCCTGCCAGGGGAATTGATTAATATTCATTTTAATTTCAAATTCAGGGAGAGAATCAAGAGTGCTTTTTTTTCTCTCTTTTTTTTTTTTTTTTTTTTTTTTTTTTTTTGGCGAGACTCAAAAGGGAAAACTACACATAGGCAACAACAATGCAAAAAATAGGCCGACGCGGTGGAAGCCGTGCGAGCTCGGCACTGAAATCGACGCCTTTGTTGATCTCCGAGGCTTCGGTTCTCAGCGAAACGAAAAGATTAATGGCTAAGAATGAAAAAAAAAAGAGATTTACCTGATGCGAGCCGCCGATTGAGTTGCTTGCAAGAGTGGTTGACGCGCGTCGGGATTTTGTCCGCGTCACAAAAGGCAAGTGTTTCATGGACACAAACGAGCACACGTTCAGAGCACGAGAAGAGAAGATGCTGAGTTTTCAAATAAAATATGCATTTTTGCTAAAAGCGAATCTGAAACGTGCAGTGAGTGAACATATTCAACTAGAATTCCCCATTAGGTTTTCTTTTTCAACCAGCTTTGTTCTTAAAACTTTTTTATTTTATTTTTATAAAGGCCAAAGTAATGACCTTTTATAGAAATGGAAATGTATCTTTCCAGTTTTGAGAAATGCACTGAATAATAATAATAATAATATTGTTGACTATATATTGTTTTGTAACCTAACCTTCACTGAACGTCTCAAAGCTGTCCTTGATTTACCAGCTACACAACCAGCCGGTTCTTCAGGACGTGACTGATGTATTGCTAAATGAAATCTAATTTATTGTATTTAGGGGCGCCGCAGTAAATTCTGCTCAATCAAGATGTCTACAGCCATTTTCTGTTTTAATGTGTGCAAAACGGTTTCATTTTCACAAATACCTGCAACTTTGTGATGTAACTTTTTTTTTTTTAATCGCATTGTCACAAAATGTCAAAAAAAAAAAAAAAACAGGAGCCAAAGCATTTTTACAGAGCCTTAATTTTATATTTCAGGAAACCAACTTGGCCGTGAGAAACGCGAGTTACAATCATCCCAGAGTTGTGAAAGTCACCATCTGAATGGTTGTGATTTTAAATGGGGAGGAATGTAATTGAAAGCTAAAAATGGCTCCTCAATATTAAGGTTGTTCACAGACGGAGCACCAAAGGTGAGAATACGTCGTTTTTGTCCATGCCACTTTGAGCAGCAAGTAGAGGTTGTTTCTCTCTGCGGCTTGCGGCACAGAAAAGCAGGAGTGTGGAGGCTCCCACACTTTCATTCTATTGGCCGGGACGGTTGCCAGGCAACGGTGAAGTTTTGTTCCACGAGAGCGCAGAACAGAAATTGCGAGCGAAGACTCGATCTGCGCAGAGAGAAGTTCTGGCAGTGAGGACAAAGTTTGAGAGAGCACAGAGAATACCTGAATAAGAGTCGGAAGTTTTGAGAGCAAGGAGATGAAGTCCTGCTTTCAAACTGAAACTGTGTGCTCTTGACTTATGTAGGTTAAAATTCCCCGTAAAAGCAGACCGAACGACAGGAAGCAAACGACAGAGCAGGTGATCCAAACGTGCTGGCTGGAGAAATAACTCATCGAAGACGAGGGAGAAATCCTACAAACGCTGGAATCTGACGCCGCTCTATTTTTGTCTACATTTTGCAAAGAAGGAAGTCGTCTTCTCAGTTGTTTCCTACAATGGTTTCGCGGTGCAGCGCCACCCCAGGCAAGGGGGTGAACTGCTTTTTCGAATGGTTTGGTGTGTTAAGATACGGTGCAGGGTGAAAGCGAACCGCACCGCCTGAAAAAGTAACAAAAGTTGCAATTCAGCTCTCAAATCAAACCGAGTTCACCGGACCTCCAGGTATTGAAACAGTCGCCACGATAGTCCAAAAGAATTACACAAGCCTCTGTGACTTGGAGGTATTAATCCCAAATCCATGAAGTAACATTTATGCCATTTAAAATGAGACTCTTGGTTATTTGTACAAATAAACTAATTGTTACTAAAAATGGCACGTGATTCGGCAACATTAGTCACGTTCGACTCAACAGGAAACATGGCTGCGAGAAGTCTTTGGCATTAAGAGGTTTATTGCCATGGGGTCTCGAATGATAGACCCCAAAAATCAAGTATCAACACAAGATAAATTAGATTATGACGAAGTGCGCCGTCATGCTCCAAAAAAGCGGTCAATTATCAATGGATCTGTGGAAATGCTGACATCCATTTGGCAGACGAATTAATTTTGCAACCCCGGGAAGCAGCGAGTTACTCCTTCGCTTTGTAAAAGTAATTTGCATTGTTCGAGTTTCTGCTCCTGCTCATTTTTCTTGAAGTAGAATCAATTAATTTGAAAGGGGAAAGGAAATACAGGCTCATTTACTTTCCAAAGCTCTGGCTTCGGGCTCTTGGATTTTATGGCCTCCCCGTCCCCCTGCGAGGAGACCGCAGCTCCACACGAGAATACCACATAATGCCAGCAAAGAATACTTCCAAGATCGGTATGCCAGCCATCAGTGAGAGTAATGATCAGCACCTTGAACAAAGGAAAGGGGGGAAAACAAATGTACGTTTTTCACTGGTTTGTGTAATTATATTAATAAAATAGTCTCCAATGGCCTTGTTGTTCTGTTTCTCAGACGGCAAGTTTTAATAGCTTTGTTGTTCGTGTGTGTTCAATAAATAGAATCGGCTCTTGGCTCGGTGTGCCGCTGCCTACAGCAAGGCGTGGCGCATAAACAGCAGGATAATGAATAACTTCTGCTGCAAAGTGCGAGCGTCCTACCTTGAAAGATCAGGAGGAGGCGAATGATGAGAACAATAAACTTGCTCTTGAATTTCCATTATTGTGAGAGAAATGTTATTGCCGGGTGTGCGTTTCATGCAGAAAGTACAATCTTCCATTCCAATTGGTAGATGAGTGTGTGGCCACTAGAATAAATTAAGAGGGGAAAAAAAAACAACAATAAATGCAAAGAAATTCATTTTTTACATTTTTAAAGGAGAACTTTAAGAAAGTATTGAGGAAATTATGTTTTTTTTTTTTGTTTGTTTTACATCATATTATTCCTTCATCAAAAACATAACTGCAGCGTTGCCTTGATTGTTTCATGCATGTTTGACAAATCCTGCAAACGCCTGGGTGGACCTAGCCCCGCCTTCCAGGACGAAGCTCCTCCTCAGATCTTCAGTTTCCGAGCTTCCAAGCTCATCGTATGACGTACTCCGCAGGGCAACGCTGGTAAAAATGTTGCCAAAGGGCTAATAGAGGAGCGCTGTTTTGGTGACTTCCTGAAGGCGGAGTTTCAGAAAGAATAAAGAGTTTCTTAAAGAGACAGAGCCCCAATGTCACGGCGTTAAATCACCAGGTCAAATTTATTTTAGTCATATTGACACGTGAGGCATTTTTAAAATGTTTAATAACAGCTGATTGTGCAATAAAATAAAACACAGTACTGCCCCTTTAAAAGAAAAAACAATAAATGCAAAGCACAAAACTTTTACATTCATGTGATGGGGAAAATGGAAAACAACTATAATAGTATTGTATTTCAAAATGTGTGACATATACAGTTTTATACTGTGTATACATACAAAATTTGTGCTGTAAAAAATTAAATAATAGTTTTTTTATGTTTTTATTTTTATGCTGAAGCAAAATTCACGACAAATTCGTCTAAAAAAGTATCAACCAGTCTTAAAAGTATAAGTATCAGTTTACCTGTAAGAATATTCCAGGTTTTCCAGAGCTGAGGCTGATATTGGCTATCAGGCTAATGTGCAGTTTTTCAGGGAACGCCTCGGCCTTAACTAAAAACATTACATCTCCATCATAATGCTTTAATGCCAGTGGCACTGGATCACTTTGTGCAGTAATTCTGTAGTTGATAACACAATAAAGCAAAGCCCAAAAATAAATAAATAAATAAATAAATAAATAAATAAAAAGATGAAGTAACATCGCCTTGTTAGGTGAAGAATTTGTTAGACGGATTCTCATTTCATTTTTGGCAGCATGTCTGCCTGCGAGTGACACCAAGTATGCATTTTGCGCAGAAGTCGAAGGCGTTCAATTAAATCGCCGGCGTGTGTTAAAGTCATTAAATTTCTCGGCCCTGTGGCTCAAGGAATATATTCATCCTTCTGCTTTTGTGATAGGAGCCGTCCCGGCCCTGTTCTGCTTCATTTGGTGTAGGTTTATCAGGGGCCGCGCCGTGAACCAGAGAGCGAGCGGGATAAATGAGAGCGGGCAGATTCTCCGAGACTCCGAGAGCTGCAGCTTCCCCCATGTACTTCTGCTAAAACACATCACGCTCCGAATGAGTGCTCAGTGTTGGTGAGACTGGCAGATTGATTACATGTCAGGACAAAACAATTTCGTAATAGCTGCTGCAGATGCCGAGCATTGGAATTAAGCCGCTACGTGAATTAAAAGGGAAGTCGGAAATTTTGGATATGCACGCATTGAGGGATTGCAGACTACTTATGCCGACACCAACATGGCGTAGGTTTTGGCATCTTTAAAGCTTTGGCTTAAAAGACAGCCAGCCTGGTATAAACCAGCTCCTCGTTCAACTCTTTGCTGTGCTCTCATCCTCCATCCTTTTGTTTCTGCAACACTCTTTTTCATTTGGACTATTCTTAAATCTACTAAAATGGTAGGTTCCTTGTTTGCCTTTATGTCTTTCTCATTTCAGTGAGCTAAAGTAGACCGCTAACATTTTTTTTTTTTTTTTTAAACACAGCTGTATTTAAATTCAAGGACCTGAAGCTGCTGCAGCATAAGGTGTCAGTCGTCAGAAATTCTCACTTTGCATCAGAATTTATTGCAACAATTGCACTCAGTCAGAATGGGCAAGCAGTGGTGCGTCATTCCAGCCAGAAATCCATTATTTTTATTACCCTGCTTCAGGGACGTGCAGTGGGGGGCAGAAGGAGCTGGAGCCCCTGCCCCTTTCACCTCTGGTGCCTCTAGAGCCCTTTTTCATTTTTTTCCCTTTTTTTTTAATTATTATTATTCTTAATCTGTGCATCAGGAGGCCTGCTTGTGCCCCTCAGCAATAATATTTAGCAAAATAAACTAGTCTGGCTGCCCTCAGTCTAATAATGACTCAGTTTCTCTTCCTCCATGTTGTTCAGACTCCGGTACCACCCGGTACCACCTGCTGACTGTTTTGTTCTGCAGTCAGCGGAGCAAAACGGCTGCTGGCTGGAGGTGAACGGCTGTAAATAGAAGTTACTGCAGAACCTCAAGTGTTAAAGGAAGATTCGGTCCAGAGCATTTAGAGTTCACAAAATAAACATCAGAGAAAATACCGGAGCAATAATCAGAACCGCAAACATGCCACAATGAAATGAATCAAAATGTCGAAGCGTCGACGGACTGACGGGCCGCCGGGGGATTCCAAGAGATGCGCATCGCAGCGGCTCTTCATGCAGGGCCGGCCCAAGGTAATATGGGGCCTTAGACAGATCCCCGCTCCACCCCCCACAAAACCCTTCCTACTAAGAACCTCAGCATCACTAACATGTGTAAATATCGATACGGTGAATCTGTGAGAGGGAGACCAGGTTTATTGACCGAGTTTGAAATCAGTCACTGATTATTCGTTGTTTGCCGTGATGTATTTATGAACAAACCCAATTCAAACACAAAAGATTACACCATATTGTAGCCATGGTAACGCAACAATCATACTAGTTTACTTTTACAAAGTAAACTTCTTAATTAAATCCTAATTGTACTTTTTTGTCAGCTGAATGCATTGAATGAAATTTAACAACATTGCGATTCTCTATGAATGGATGGTACAGGTTTAGATCTATGGTCTGTGTTACATATAAACCATTTCTGGGGGCCCCCGAATGGCCCCTACCAGCAGCTACTGATTTTTCTTTGCCTTGAGATTCCACTCTTATGATTCTAGATCTCAGAGGTTCTAACGTCAAAAAGTGATGTGGAGTTAACCCCTTTGAGCTTTGTTGATCTATAAATCGATCTGCAGCCAAGATGTTCTAGAGGTTAAATGAATATTATTAGGGCTTAATTAGTCAAATTTCAGCAAATTTGCTCATTTCATAATTTCATAACCTTTGACCTTCTCTCCTCTGGTCTGTTTAACAGCTACAGTCTGAGATCAACTCAGCCCTCCAGGACCGTCAGCAGCAGAAACAGCAACTCCACACCTGTTGGGGAAAATATATTACAATCGCTTTGCATTTCCTCGCATGATGGCAATGATATCGTAGGATCCAACTAAATTCTGGATCAATTCGGGTTGTTGCTCTGTTGTTGTATGGTGTTTTAAGATCTTGTTCAATGTGCTCTTTTTTAACTCTGAGCCCCCGGCCCCCCCGCCCCCAAAGCTGTCTGCACGGCCCTGCTCCGTTTAATCATATAATATTATCCTCAAACCAAAGTGACCATCCACTTCTCGTGTCCGCGTTTGTAAATCCATTCACACGCAACAAAAAAAAACACATGCATGGAATAACAGGAGCTTCAAATAACTTTAACATGGGATCAGCAGCACATCTGTTGTTGGCCTGACTAAACCCCACCTGGCTCCTCGCCAACTCATTTCTGACCGTCATCACATGCGAGGTGCATGCACTGTGCAACATCTGCAGCACCGCAGTACAAATTATGACTTCAAGGCACTGAGCTGTTATGGGACTAGTTTTTTTTTTTTTTTTTACCCCAGGTCCCAAAAACCTTCATCCTTGCTGGAAAGTAGGCCATTTAAAAAAAATAAAAAATAATAATGAAATAAATAAAAGAGGCTAACAGCTGACTAGCCTGTGGCTAAATATCAAGCACACGGTGGGACTGCACCTTGTACTGACGGAGGAGTAGCTGAGGGGGTGCAATTGCGTGGAAAATGAAGTCCGTCTGTCTGTGGCACATCAAATGTGTCTCACTAATGACTTCGCTCGAATTGCAAACGACGCCGTATTTTGGCTCGAGAAAACTAAGGAACTGCACAAGTATGAAGCGTAAGTCTTAGTTGTTTTTCAAAGGCAGATGAATAATTTTCCAAAGGCTTTGAAAGACTGGACTCTGCCCTACCAGACACACAGAGTTTCACAGCGCTTGAGCTTTCTCCCATTTACTTGGATTCCCTCCAGGAGATTTTCTAGCGGGCCAATCAGAAAACAGAAGTCGAAGCGGCAGACAAGGAAGTGAATGAAGCCGTTTGGTTATGATTCCGAATCCTAAACTAACATAAAGTGACGTGTGGATGAACAGCCAGACTTATCCGGTTCAAACTGGATAAGTGCAGTTTTGTTGTTGCATTACTGCCCCCTTATGGCCAAGAGAGGTATTGGTGTGCTAATTCACTTAACTCAATTTTGTTGGGTTCACATAAAATAAAATTATTTTGTTCGGCTAAAATGCGAAAAAAAAAAAACCCCACCATGTTAGCTTTACTAGGATAAATTAAATAAACGCAACAAAACATTTTTTTATGTTAACTTGAAATAAAATGTCAACATAAAGTGAACAACTGGCCTGTTTCACTTCTTCGAGGGTTCAACGAAACGCGCCTTGTGACTAGTGATGTTTTTTCAAGCTTGCTATGTACTTAAAAACCGTTACACTTTCATGACAGCTTGAGAAAAAAATTACGCTCACGATGTCTGCTATACCCACAATTTATAATCTCTTAATTGATTTTATATCCTACATGATTACTCGCAGCTCGCAGCGGCGGCGTGCGGCCCTCGCGACTCCACGTCTTGTTTGGTTAAATGCTTGTAAAACAGAAAATCCAGGAGCTAAGACTTAATCAGCTTTTACAGTCAGAGCTCTGAAGATGTGCATCAGCGAAATGCCTGGGACTGCAACAGCGAGAGGCGGGAAGAGTAAAGAAAAACCTTATTAAGACGGAGAACTCATTTAAACGTGAAATGCCCTGCCTGGAATTATTATCGAGTCTTAACTTTATGAGCTTCTGTTTCAATATTATTAAAATACCCATTTGACGGATTTTGAAACACCTCCTTCGTGAGCACTGATTACACTTTTACTCCCAGGGCGGAGATAAACATGAACAGTGTCAGTTGAGAAAAGCAATCAAATGCAATAATAAAGATAGGGGATGTTTTGCTCCAGCTATTTACTACAGGGGGGGGAGGGAGCGGAAGAGAACAAAAAAATGTACCGCACCAGCTTCATCTTTGGTTGTGGAATCAATAAAAATGTTCAATATTGTCTTATTTAAAGAGTGGTTAGTTATTTTAACCCGGCAGAGTTGCTACTACACAGTTTTTCTCTGTTGCTACGCTGCCCTTTTAAGAAGAAATATTTACTTTAAACTGGCAACGGCAAACTGCTTTTGGTTATGTCGCATTTAATACATCAAAAAGGCTTGGGAGGTCATAAGAAAAAAAAAAAAAACTAATAATAATAATAATAATGAAACAGAAAACTAAGCAGGAGAGTTGTCACTTTGATGGAGACTTATTGGGTTCAGATTCTACCTGGCGGTTTTGAAAAGCGGTGACGGAGCAGCAGAGTGACTGACACTAACCGTGCATTAGTGGGCTGCATTGTTGATACGTCCTTCTGGGCTTACTGAACTGTCTGTCACCACTGACATTTGCCAAATCCCAGAAAAGCTTCAGAAAATTTATGATTAGAAGTGTGCAAGGAGCAGATTTCAAAACAGTTTTTTTTATGTTTTTTTTTTTTTTTTTTTTTTTTTGCAAAACACATGTCAAGAGGATTTAATGACTCTTAGCAACTTAGACACTTTAGGTCAGGAGTTTCATGTTTTTTGGGGTTTTTTTTTTTCAGGCCTTCATATTGATTTGCATATTTAGACTGAGAAATCAGTAATTCCTTTAAATGTTTACTTTCTGTAAACAAAACTTATCCGGATAATCTGTATATTATATTCTGCATGTACGGCTGATAGTAGCCGTGCTTCCATTAACTGTAAAATTGCGTGAATTGCAATTCTGGAAACAAATTTGCTTAATGGAAACACGGCAGTTTTAAAATAAATTAAAGTTTTATTGACAAAAAGTTTTTGTGCTTGGGTGAGGTGGGTTTTTTTTTTTAGCTGTATTGTAGATGTATTTCGTACAACTGCAATGGAAACACATTCATCACATCACACGAGCCACGTGATCAACAACAGGATGTTACTACTGGCAAAAACAACAAAGAAGAAGATGACAGAAAGTAGGAGGAAGATGTTTTTTTTTTTAACAATATCAATATCAGAGCTCTTACAACATCACACAGTTTATAAAAAGTTGTGTGTCGTTCAAACGTGTTGAATCCATGACTTCTGTAAAATCAGCGAAGGTTGATAGATGATGAACGCTCGCGCAACGACTGATTTACGAAAATATCTCATGCAACTGTTTGCATTCGTCGCTGCCATGATTTTTATTGCCTTATAACTGGAACAGGCTTATTATTTTCTTACTTACTGGAAACAGACCCAACTGCGAAATTGTGTGTCTTTCAACATTAGTGGAATGAGGACCAAGATTTGTGCACATCTGTAACTGAAACACAGCTATTGAGACTAACAGATACCATACACAAAAGTGTGCACAGATAAAACATACATATATATATATATATATATATATATATATATATATA
>VMRN01000163.1:290743-321749 GCA_010277015.1 Poeciliopsis turrubarensis | reverse complement strand
ATTCACTATCCTCACAAATCTCCACAACTGTTGAAAGTAACAAACAACAACAACAAAAAAGACACAGGAAGAAAAGCACCAGTGCTCTTCTTCACAGGAAGAAGCACTGGAGCCTTGTTGTGTTCAGATTTCACCTGGCCCAAAAGCAATCTGGCCTCCTTTCTGCTCTGTCGTGCGATATAACTTCATGTGGAGTCACACTCGTGGCAATGGAGGGTCTCTTAATTAAGGGCCTGGGAACAAACACGCGAGCGGGCTCTGGAAAGGCCTTGCCCTTCTCAGATGAGGATCGGAGCTTTCTATCAGCATCTGCTGCTATTTATACCACCATCCATCACCTGCTGCAAGATGCATCGCTTCAATTTTATTGTCAGCGCAGATGAAACATTTTCCAAAATGCTCCTATTTGTTTTGACTCTTCTTTTTTTTCTTTACAGCTGTTGTTACACTGGTTTTGGTTTTTGTATCCCGCTACAAAGCCTGATGTATCTGTATTTTTCATGTGGATTCCCTTATAAAAAAAACAAAAAAAAACAGCATTTTTGTGAAACATCAAAGGCCCTCATTCATTTTAAACGAAATATGTGCATCATTTAATATGGAAAGCCATTACGTGCATTGTGTGTTTATTGGGATGAAGTGTGTAAATTGTGATTGTGATCCAACATTAGGATTCAACTTGTTCTTTCTGCTTGGGTGTTTTGTTTTGTTTCGTTTTTTGTTAAATGCACTGGTATGTTTATAGTTTTCATATAAACAAGTGGAATTAAACCTTTAACCTTTTCCAACACTGAGCCACAGTTGCCCTTGTTTGCTGTGTTGTTTGTCGTACGCTGAATAGGGCTTATTGTTCATCCATTGTCTTTGCCAAAGTTCTGTTTCTTTGACGACACGTTTTACGATCGATTGAACTGCAAGATCTCAGAAGTCAGTCAAATTTTAATCAGTTATTATCCGTTATTGTTACCCGTACAAATACAAAACAGTTCTTAATTGATCGTTTAATTTAGAAAAAAAAAAAAAATCTACCCAAACTATCTATTTGAAAACATTCTTGGTCAAGCTTGTCATGTTCTATTTCTATGCGTTTGCATTGTTTTTATTTCAAATTTTGTCACACCTTTCAAAAAGTGTTTTTAAGCTCCATCTCTTTTTTTTATTCTTGAATTATGACCACTGACCTTAATGCAAGTGCTCAAAAGAATCAACTCAAAGAGCCAATGTTTTGCAGTTTATCAGAAGACGCGACGTCTCACGTTTTCCTCCTTCCGCTGCTCAGCTCTCACTCCCACTCTGAGTGGCTCCTCCCTTCTCACGGCAGAACTTTGTTCTGATTGGTTCCTTGGGGACCATTGCGGCCACTACGAGGAAATTTAACAACTCTGCACCAGTGACGTGCGGTGAGATTCATGGATGGTGAGGCACTGACTTCATCTGTCAGATTTACAAGCATATTGTATTGTAGTGTACAAATAATCAGGCAACATTTCGGTACTCTACCTTTTATTTGCTCAACAGGATGGGTTACTGTTGGCCGTAACCACGCCAAAACATTAACAATAATAACTCCGAACTCACATATATATAAACGATAACTGTACTTGACTTGCTAACTGTAAACTCCCGCCTGTTGTCACTTATTCTGCAGCCAATAAATCGCAAAAAGAATCCCTGAGCTCACTAGCGCCCCCTATCGTGAGGCAGGAGCAGTGCGTGCCTCACCCCGTGCCTATTTTCAGCCGTTTTATGATTGCGCTAGCACAAAAAACACATTACACGCATATAGTTGCTGTTCATTATATAAATCGGCTTAACTTTGGAAACTTACTTCATATATCAAACGTGTTTGAACATTCTAATAGTGATATAAAGAGAGACAGCGATCTGCTCTCACTAAATAACATGGCAGCATAGTTAGCCGAGTCATTGCGCAATCCATGGTTAGGCTCAGCAAGGTGCTGCCTCACCTCCCGGATTTTCTCAGCATTTAACGGTAAATGTGAAAATTCGGCGATTTTGAAGAAAAAATGTTGGCGCTTAGCTTTTTAATTAAATTATTACCCATGAAAAGTGTTACAGTCGATAAAAAATAATCTAAAAATGGTGAAGTTTAATGGAAAATTACTTTATAGTACAAATCAATTGATAAATATAAATATATATTTTTTTTCATTTCTTTCTTTCCATGATGTCAGGGGAGGCCGTGCCTCACCTGCCTCCCCTGACCGCACGTCACTGCTCTGCACATGTCAGTGCTTCGACTCGGAAGAAAGCCTTGTGCATGTAAACAGACATGGACAGATTTATTAGTTTCATGACAGCACAGATGCTACATTTGGGTTATTCAGATCAATGAATTTTGTGCGCGCAAACATAGCTACTGAGATGATGTGGCGTATATACAAGAACCTCCTTAGAAATTGCACTGCTGAAAGTGAGAAAAGACAGGAAAGTCTATCCATCTCAGACCAATGTCAGAGAGACAGATAACTGTGAGAATACAAATTGCTGTCAATAGATCTTGTCTGGAGGAAGGACGCATGAATCTGTGGGAAGAAAATACGAGCTCCATGCAGAACACTCATCTTTTTAAAGAAAATTAACTCCGGCCCCTTATTGAGCCCCTTGAATACACTGCCAGGTACAAGATAAAACAACCAATTTATTCTTTAGGTGAGATTCTCAAGGTTACATAGTCAGTTACTGGAATTGGGATGCCTGAGAACCTAACCTTCCACTTTGCTGCCACACACTGATACCTCTGCATTTTTCATACTGTATGACAACCGGGTTGTCATACAGCTCAAGATTGATAAGAACCTCCTGCAGAAAAGACTGTAGGAAAAAAAAAAAAATGCAAACACAGACAGACTGAGGTTCCCTTTCGGATTTCTAGGTGGAAAGTCATGCCAGCAAGTCTTCTGAAATTACATGATCCTTCCCAGGAGAAACAGAATTGCAAGTAAACTTTTTCTATAATTTTGTTGGCTGGATAAGGATATATGTTGAATTTAAAATATTTCCGCTGTCGTAAGAAATGCTTCAAAATGTAAGGCTTTGAATTTATTCGGTGTAATTTACCGTAAGGTTGCACAGGCAGTAGCGCTGTTGCCCTGTGGCAAGAAGGTTGCGGTTTCTCTCTGGGTACTCTGGGTTTGTCCCACAGGGTAAACTGCTCTCTCCTAAATTAACCGTGTGTGTCTGAATGCTGTTTTTGATGAAATGTAAGGATAATTCAATGTTGTGAAGACCAACTGCTCCTTAGGTTTAGGAACAAGCTAGCAATGGTAAAGGTTAGGGACAATTTTTGTATAAATGTTGTTACTGAAATGAAATCAGTACAAAGGCTTCAGTTGACAAAGCACTTGCCAGCTGTTCTGTCAAAGAGTTTTTATTTGAGAACGGTGGTGAATAAACAGCATTTTAAAGACCAAGAAACACAGCAGACAGGTCAGAGAGAAAGCTATGGAGAAGCTTGAAGCAGAGTTATAAAATAATACCAACCGTCTAATACATGTTCGCCCACCGAGAGACAGGCTGGACCACGTCGGCATTAATCATACAGGTACAAGTCACCGAAAGGTAAAGGGTCACCAATGCGACAACTGGCAAAGAAGAAAACCATGGCTCAAGAAAAAGAACAAGTCCCTTTGGCGGTTTTCACGCAGGAATCATATGGCACAAGGTGCTCTGGTCAAAAGAAGGCAGAACTGAACTTTTGGACCCAGATCCCAATTACTACTTGTAGCAGAAAAACAAGACCGCATTTTACACCGAGCACACAGCTTCCGCAGGCAAGAGAAACGCAGTGGACAGCAGTTGAACTTCAGTTCCAACTCGTTCCAACAATGAGCCTGGAACGAGTGCCAGCAGCTGCGTGAGCACGGCGAGTGACGTCTTCCCTTGGACTCGTTTTCAACAAGAGGTGTGAAACCGTGTAGTGAATGAGGTTCAAGTGACCCCAAATAGGGGTTGAGTTGTTGTGGGATGGAGGAATGGAGCCAAGTCCACAATATGTGGTGACATCCTTCTGCAAATATTTGACTTGGAAAAGAAGTATGCTTGAGTGGTGCACAGATGGTGCCAGGGCAATAACGGGTCATCGATTGTCCAAATTCACGCGGTTGCACCCAAATTGCAACAGATTTGTTGCAGAGTCCGCTGAAGAAGACGCCCAAATAGTTAAAACACGTAGCAAGCCCCAGCAGCTGCGTTTCTATTACAAATGTTGACGTTACATTCGTGTAAAAAAAAAAAAAAAACGCAATTTCTCAATTGGGACGTTTGCATTAAATAAGAAGCGCAATTAAAAATCACACATGAAGAAGTTTGTTCATATAATAAGTCATTACAAACATGCCACGACATCACATACTGCTACACGCGACTACTTCCTGCCTTCTTCGTCTTCATGGTTTGCACCAGTGGCAACATCTGGCAGTTGGTCATGTGTCTCGTGTGACGCCAAAAAAAAAAAAAAAAAAAAGTGTGGCTGCAGTTTTGCAAAATAAATCGATTTTGATACAAACAAAAAATGAAGAAAGAAAATGTGGACCATTTGGACCAATGAAACGCGAGAAAACATCGCCATTTGGATGTTTTTGGACCAATGAAACGCGAGAAAACATCAACCCACCACTAGCAGACCTACAGTAAATTGGTATTATTTATTAATGCCCTTCACCACATCCTTTTGTAGTGAGTTAATGAAAAATAAAACTCCATAAATAAATCAAACAAAACGGTTAAACTGACATATAAACACATAACACAAATAAGAAAAAAAAAAGAAAAAGAAAGAAAGATTGCTTTGAACTAGTAAACATGTGAAAAGTTAAAAGTTTCTACGTCTGACTTGCAGGATGACTTCACGCTAAGAAACAAAAATGAGAAATATTGTCCCGCAACTGAAACAAACTTTAATCCTCCAATCAGACAGGCTTTGATACAATGCACCCAAACTGTAATTATGAGTTAGTGAGAGTTGCAATATTGCATTTCCACGCTGAAACTGCTTGGTAGTCCAGATCATCAAGTCATAAATATTCCGCTGTTGATTTACCATTTCACCGCTGCTGGCAAATTTCATTGGCTGTAATAATATATGCAATATGTCCCTCCAGTGTTCTTGTTCCACTTCTGATTATCAAATACATTATTCAAGTAGAAGCTGAATTTTTTTTTTTTTTTTTTTCACAGCTTCTCATTATTCACGCAGACCAAGAGGGTAATCTGTTATTTTCTGACTCGGTCCTACAAGGCGGTTCGGTGCGTAATCAACGCCGGGAAAAGCAAAGCTAACAGTTTTGATTTATTCCAATTTTTCCCCTCCATTTTCCTGATTGGCAGACTATTGTGCCCAACTTAAGCACCTTAGCTTTGCCGGAGCAATTTAGCAGCATTATGACTTTGCATAAACCTTGAATTAAACGACCACATAAAGGTGTGTGAAGTTCGAGTTCAGAATTTGAACACTACTTTTTGAAGTCGCGGAGCCGACAAGGTCTTCAAGGTTTTGTGTGTCGTATCCATGGTGATTTGCTGGGGTTTTTTTTTCCTAACCCAGGGGGTTAATGAACGAGCCAAGCCTCTTAAGGTCACGGAGTATTTGTCAGAAATATGGCTTGTTAGGCTGATGTTCAGTCACGCTGCTCTCGCTGTGTGTGAATATTTATGCTGTGTGTTTTTTTTTTTGTTTTTTTTTGTTTTTTTAATTACATCGATATTCTTCTATGGCTCTGCGCCTGGAAGTTTGTCCCACATAATCAATTTTTTTTTTGTGTGCTTTTTTTTTTTTTTTTTTTGCTTTTTCCACCTCAGCAACCAGAGTGAACAATCTCAATCCAATTAGATATCCTGAATTAAGAATCAGTTCTTGATTAAACAAAATAGATTAAATATCACATTAGGAAGTTTTCAAAGTTGTTTTTTTTTTTTCTCCTTTCTTTGCTTCATTTCGTTTATTTCTCGTGTTCCCTGGTACGAATTGTTCAGAGCCAGCTCGGTTCTGTTTGTTCTGTTTCAAAGCTGCACTGCGGTGCTGCATTTAGGCATTAAGAATTTATTTACTCATGAAACAGAGGCGCTCGAGGGTCTGTGTTTGATGCTGATGAAAAAGGAAATTTGAAGAATGGCTGAGCCTCATTGACAGATTCCTTATGAGGCGCTGCGGCATGAATTACTCTAATTTTTGTGACAGGGCACAGTGTGGTGTGAACATCCATGCTCCTGTTTCGCAAAAAAAAAAAAAAAAAAATACATGTATTTTCCAATCCGTGCATTGCAAACTAAATCCCTCCGTTTACAGTATCTGTAGAATAGGATGTACATCTGTTGCCGTGGCGAATCGTCGTTGGATGCGGACCGCTGAGGTAACTCTCCCTCCGTTTATGCGCGACGTGGGACGAAAATTAAAGCAAGTTTCTCCATTTCAGCCAATTCCTGGCACGCGTTATTTTGATATGTGTCATTGGCCGCTGTGTTTAATTGGGAGCTGTCTCCGCAAATATAAGCTCGGGCGAGAGGGACGGGCTTGACAGCAAAACAACATTTCCCGACTGGAGAGCAAAAACCTGCCACTAATAAAAGATGTGATCGGCTCTTTTGTGTGTTTTCGCATGACAGACCATTAGTCTGTCTGTCTGTCTGTCCTAAATTACAGGCCACGCGATCAGGGAAACACAGATTCAAATTTTCACATATTCATACGTTCGTATTTTCAGCGTATAATTAATTACACCAAGGCAAATTCGTGTGACGTTCTAAATACAAGATGTCAGGAAACAAAAAAAAAGAAAATAATAGACAGGAAAAGAAGAGAGAACCACAAACTGTGATGCCGATCATAGCCCAGCGGGGTCATGTATATTTCACTGCCAGAGAGTAATAAATATAAATAAATCAAAATGAAAAGAAAAATGTGTTGGTCAATGGCAATAAACAAACCACCAATTTAATTCACACAGCAGCAGCTCATATAGGTGCCTTCTGCAGAGAGCTGAGTGATTCATAGAAATAGTTAATAGAATGTGAAACGGAACCATTTTTTTTAATGTTGCCTTTCTTGTGTTTAAGCAATAAATAAATTACTTGCATGATAAATTCAAATGAGCTCAATCATTTCCATTTTCATGATAGTTTGTTTTTCTTTCGTCTCTCTCTCTCTCTCTCTTTCTACCAAAGACGAGGAAAGAGCCATAAATGAAAGTAAGTCTGGAAACTTGCGAACTGGTAGCAAGTCCGACGACAAACTCAGCAAATGAAAAGTGGTGTTTTATTACAGAACGTAGAGCTCAAAATGATGTTTGGAAAAGCTACAGCAAGCAGTGTTTATGGGCTTATGTTTTTTCAACAGTGTTGAAAAAAATCTACTTAACCAGATCGCTGTTACCCTGCTTCAAACTCGGCTCAAGTTGCCACTTCCCAGGTAACTGGAACCCAGTTTAGATGAGATTATTTACATTTTTTTTTTTTTTTTTTTTAATGTTCCTGGCAGACTCATCGGTTTATCTGTGCAGATGTCCCTGGGTCGTTTCCGTCATGCTGTCTTGGTGTCTCAACTTCTGTCATCTTTAAGGTTTCTGGTTAAGTCAGTGAGCCTCTTTCCTCTCACAAATGCCAGCACACATACACACCAACTCATAACATATGTGGCATATGGCAGTACTTTTTTAAAAAAAATGAAATGAATAAAAAAATCCAACCAATACGTTTCCGGTAAGACGAGTGCGTCTGGTTCTTTAAAGCTGAGCTCACCTGCTGATGCCACATGTTATTTTCCTTATATATGCTGCTGTCTTACAGTCTCTTTGTTCCCACTGTTCTGTCACGCTCAAACCAAACACACCCACACAATCACGGATTCCTGCAGCCTCCCGGTGTTTCACGGGGCATGTCATGGTGGATATGACAGTAAAGTCTCTAACTAATCTGCTCTGTGTTTCTGCAGCTTGATAATGAACACCTGTGGAAGTTTCATCACTTCTTGAAGATTGCGGAGGATAATTGTCTCCAGGGAGTTTTTAAAGAAGAATTTCCGCTGTTACGTTTTAGGGTAAAGATATCGGATTCATAAACAACAACAAATCATCTTGAGTCTCCTTAATGGGTTTTTTATCGCAGCCTATAATACATGGACAAAATTAAGAGCAGATATTTTAAAAGGCAGACATTGAGAGTACAGATGTATTGATTAAAAAAAAAAAGAGGGCCAATATCAATATCAGATATTAATATTGCTGTTATAACTAATATTTCCGAAAATTATATTTTGCTACAGATTTGACACCTTTGGGGAAAAGAATCCAACCAGAAACAAATGGCAACGTGAAAACTGACGTAGGTTGTTAATGTGGGCCCTGTTTTATCTATTAGACAGAGAACGATATGTTGAAAAATGACTAATATTGACCGATACCGATGTTGGTACCGATATATTGTGCATCACTTTTGCTTTTTCTTGCAGAATAAGTCTTATTCTTAAGTCTTATTCATGAGGCTGACAAGCCAGCATCTTCTTTAATGCAGAAAAATGTAATTCAATCAGTCGTTCGCATGTTCAAAACATTGTTACACAGCACTTTAAAAGCAGCGGAGCCAGTCAAGAATGCTACGGCTACTTAGCAAGGCCACCGATCACACCGGATAAACTATTTTCCTGGAACGACAAGCTGTTTCTCCACCGTTAGCATTTGTAGCAGCGCGCTAGCATTATTGACAGCCCTAAGATCTTCCTCCTCACTCTGATTGGTTGGTTTTCTTCAGGAGGATTGCAACATGACTATACTTCACCTATCTCACTGTATCACAACATGGTGACAGTTTTCATGAATATTTTAAAAAACATACTTTCTCATTAAAGTTCCACACTGCTACTTTAGATGGATATCGTCCCCTGGCCCAGCTATTAACCCGTACCTCTTTCAGTATATTTCTCAGCACACTCCTTTAGCTGTGACTAAACATGGCTGTAAACCCAAAGGAAAGTGAAAGAAAATACATAATTACAGCACTTAACCTTGCTGTTTGGAGAGAGTTGTTAAATACAAAACAAAGTCAAACCAACTCTGGGAATTTACAGTCAGTGATGACCATCTGGGGATATGTCGTCACATATTGAAATGACATTCAGTGCATCACACTGGAGCCTTTGTCTATTCACAGCTTATAATATACCGGACAGTGAAAGGTAACGCGAACATCTCTCACAATAGAAAGTATAGTCTTTTTTTTTTGTTGTTGTTGTTGTTGTTGTTGTTGTTGTTGTTGTTGTTGTTGCTACGGTTACGTGTTTTCTTTTTCTAAGTCATTCTACTCACTGAAAGTTTCCAATTTGCATCGGCAAAATTAAATTACCGGCCTCTTGTTGCAATACTAATTCAGCCCCAGAGTTTCGCGCGCGCAAAATTGGTTTCCAGTTCTAACAAGGCGCAGCTCGGCAGCAACACCGGAGACAGAGACTGGGAGACTTTAGTAAAGGCCTGTTTATATTTAGATCTTAATGAGGAAATAAAGAAACAATGGAAAAAAAACAAAAAAACAAGACAAACTTCAAAGTGCGTGTTTGTGGACACCGACTAATTACTGTGGACACATGAAGGTGGCTTCCCCTCTCTCTGCTCACTGCTTCAACACGACTTGTGCTGCATCAGAAATATATATATATATATATATATATAAATATATATATATATATATTTTTATTTTTTTTTCAAAAAATGGCTCACTGAGGGAGCGAAGTAAAGATTGCGGCCTTAAAAGCCCCCTAGCAGCTGGTCCTCCAGGACTCCTCCATATGGAACACGAGGGTCGGTGTTATTTTCGCATTCAGGCCCGACCGACACACTGAGGGAAATTAGAGTTCAGGCCGCCAGTCTGTCTGCCTGCCGACGAGCCCAGTGAACTCCGAGCAAGGATCCGTCCCGGCTGTAGCCATAGCAACAAGCGAGATCTAATGCACTCTGCTGGAGTTGGCCAGGTGGCAATTTTATTGAAGAGAACTTCCTCGCACCTCCGCCAAGCAATAAAAGGGAAAAAACATCAATATCTGGATCTGCACATATGCCTGCATTTTGAAATCTGACTAAGCCATTGATTTTGTGCAGTTTGTGGAACTGTGCACTTCACAGTGATGATGTTCAGCGGCTTGAGGCGTCTGTCGTGGCGAAACGTACATATTTCTTCTTTTCTTTTCTCCGATTTGTGCACAGCGAGTTTCTCCTTCCGTTGACGCATTTATGCTTACTTGGTACAACTTTGTCAGTCCTGGCACAAAAACGAGAAAAGCTGACGATCGCTGAAGGCCTGGCGTTGAGCAAATTGACTGGAGGAGGCGGGAGAAGCTAACGGCAGCTCATGGCCGCCGCTCTTGCTGCTCGCTCAGGACTGACCGACTGCCTCCTGCCGAGCGTTGTCGCCACTAAGGTCTCCAACAAGACAGCGACTCTGTATTTATCACTCGACGTTGCTTTGAAAACAAGTCACTGGAAGAGTCTGGGAAATCGGTAACTGGAAATCGGTAACCAGTGCTTCCTTCATCGTCGTCGCACCCCCACTCGGCCGTGACTCTTGGCTCCGCCCACTTTGCTGGAACCTTTCAAAATGTCCAAGGAAGGGGGTTTCGCTTTCAGAGGAGGGTTGATGCACTTTAAGGCGAATGCCATCCAGTGACACTTAAAAAAAAAAAATGCCATGGTCTGCCACACCTTGTGCCCAATAAATAGTTTCCATAGCAACATAGATTTGGTCTCTCTTTCTGTTGAACATAATACAATGTTAGGTTTGTGTTGCTGCAAAAAGTGAACACATTTCTCTTTCTTTGAGCTACTTCTTTCTGAATTCTCCATAGTTAAGAAGCTGTATGTTCAAGGTTCACGGATACAAAAGCAGTTGTTGCCGAGGAACGCCTTCCTATCGGACCTTTGAATTACCAGGTTTGGAGAGCAATCGGTTGCCTCTTCAAGAAGGAAATGGGCTGGTCATGACTTGAAGGGCTGAACTCTTCATGGCTGACAAGCTGAACCCCCCGTTATAATTTCATTTTTTATTATCCTGAATATCCCAGCTTCCTCTGTTTTGTGGAAGAGACAATGGGACGCATCTTAATATTAACTCTCACAGGGTATATTTTACTTCACAAGCGTTATTTGTAATTAATATTAAATCGGTGTTGTAAAAATTCTTTGGAAAATACACATTTAATAAAGAGGCAACGATTTTCTCGAATGCGTTTATTTCTAAACGTTGCACCGTAATCACAAAACATGTTACAATATGGAATGATGTGCATGTTTCACATATTGCTTATCAAAAGGTCTGTGCAATACAAAATGCGGTATGATTAATACATTTTTCTTCGATGCAATACACCTTGTTCACAAGTACAAGGTGGAGAAAGTAAAGCAAGCAGTTCATGTAATACGACAGAGAAAATGTTCTCCTAACAGGTAGATTGACGGACATGACGGTACATAACACACCAACCTGAACAATGTTCCAATTATGCTAAATGTAAACGATAGACCATGTGCTCTTTTTAAAATCAAACACGCATTGCTCTCACTGCGAATAAAGCCCGGTGGGTTTGAATTTGGATGCGATGGCAAAATAAATATCCGTCAGTCCAAGCGCCGTTGAATCTACAGCCAAGTTCACGTCTCAGTATTGATGAAAAACATGTTGCGTGAAACAAGTTTCTCAGAACCACTAAGCAAGACACTAAATAATGTGCTGCATTACCATCCAGAAATGCTCAGAACTACCCCACAGCGTTACGTTCAGGTTCCTTGCAATTGTACAATTTTGTACTTTTACAGCAATTTATGAAGGATAGCAAAATTACTGGATGTTGATTTATTTTTCTCGCAAAATTACACGACTTGAAAATGGGTTCTGTGCAACGACCATCACGCCGCCATTTGAAGACTTAATGCGCTGACTGCAGTTAATCTATTTATTGTTAACACAATTTCCCAACATGGATGTCTTCAAATACACCCACACCTGTCAAATTTGGGGTTTGAGAAAATGTCTCTGTCCGCTGCTGCTGCAGAGGAGGGGGGGAGTAAAACTAACGTAAGAGCCGTTACGTTAGTTTTCACCGGCTCCATCAGGGTCAAACTAATTCTGCTTCTGCATAAAGTCCACTAACAACAACTCATCTAACACTTTTGAATTTGCTGTGTGGTCTCCGCTCCACATGGAAATCAAATCTCAGAGGTTTTGTGGCTCCTAGTAGGAAGGAGGTTATGTTTTGAAGCTTGGGTGGAGAGAACGGGGGGGGAGGGGGTGAATCTGTTTTTAAAGGAACCAGTCTTCTCATGTATGTTGCTTGACATGCACATAAAACCAATCCATGAATAAAAACACCAACGGTGAAACTTACTCTCCCGCGCCGAGAACGGCGTTCGCAAACTCAAGACTGCTGGGGGAAAAAAACAAAAAAAAAACAAATCGTGATTCATTTGCATAAAACGTTGTCATCACACTCGTCTGCCTTTCTGATTTCTGCTGCCGGTGACACGGCGACATGACAGCGTGATGATGCCAGACTCTGGGAAGGAAGAAAAAAAAAAAAATCCCACCTTTCATTCATCGGTGCCAACGTTGCCAGCCCAGTTTTAATGGTAATCAAATATTAATGCTAGGAATTTGAAAGGGTAATTAGATGTGCTGTGATATGGCCTCGCCCTAACCTCACCACCTGCCAGTCATGTCTGCATCTGTCCTATTTACTCATAATGTTGTAGATAAAAAAAGAAAGAAAGAAAGAAATCCTCCTAGCTTGAGAGAAACTGAAACGGAGAAGGTGCAGTCGGAGGGACGGTCAGAAATTTACATTCACCAACGGCTTCATGCAGGTTTTAATTTGATGCTCGTACCTTCAAATTTCGATTCATAGTCTATTCAAATAGAAGGTTGCTGTATTTCCGCAACTGAATTCACCCAAATAAAACATGTGGGCTTGTAAGTTGATTCTCTGTTTCCGGCACTAACTCATTAAAGTTGAGGTATGTCACTTTTATGAAGGGCCTTTTTTCATATTTGTTGAAACTCTCACCATGTCGTGAGACAGATAATCTGTGAAAAAAAAAAAAAAAAATCAAGCTGGTCCATGTCTTACAAGTCGCACTCAGTCTCAAGATGTGGTGTGGGAAGACGCATCGGCATGGCAACGGTACAATAAGAACTACCTGTTCAAATAAAGACTTTGCTTTTCTTTTTCTAAGTCCAGTACCGAAGACCATTTCTGTACCCACATTATTCACGTTGACTCTGCAGCAGCACCTGCCAAAGACCTGTGCATGAAACACCGGCGGCCTATCGATCAGAGCGAGATAACTCAATTTCTCAAACAAGAGATGGAATTGGTTAGTTGCACAATTTCATTTTGTCTACTCTGCACAGCTCTCTACTGTATCACAAATGGTCCACAGGAGCATAACGAATGCTTGTCAGCTGCAACGGACATTGTGTTAAAGGAAGCCAAACTGCTTCAGTCAATGAGAAACAAGAATACACCGAAGTTGAATGAGATAATCCCCACTAATCCTCCATGTAAACGGCACAATTTATGTACATGTAAGAGGAGAAAGAAAAAAGAAAAAAGAAAAAAAAAAAAAAAGAGTCTGATAACACGAAAGAACAAGCTATGATCCCAAACACTCAATACGTAACGGACAGGAGCGATTTGTTGTGTTTTTCCTTGTGATGGTGGTGGTTAAAAAAGTGGTTTCCGAAGAGCTTAATGCATCTGCCACTGTGATTGCGGCCCGTCTGCTGAAAAGCCGCCGCTGTTACTGCAGCCAAAGTACGGCCCAACACGCACCGCTTTTTCAGACATCGGATCTCTTAATCATTTATGAATATTCAACAGCAAAGACAACAGATTATTTTATTAGAGCTCACTGGTAGCTGTACTTCATGTTATGGACTTGTTAACATTAATCTCACTTAATTCCTTTGGGTTAGCGATGGCAACTTGCTTGTTTGTGCTGAATTAACTTACAAGCTCCACATTTTTTTACTTAAAGGAACTTTTTACTTTGACTTTACTTGAAACTATTAAGTTCAATGCTGCGCTTGTATGTCGTGAAGCAAGTTTCACCAGGGACAGATACTGTGCCAACCAGGGTGCTGTGGTGGCGCAGGGGTTTAGCACAACTCTTGACTTAAATTTGTCAACTTAAACCTAATTTTCCCCAATTACCTGTTACCAATTGAAGCAATTCAGTTAAGTGGATCCAACTATCTTCTTTTGTCAGTGTAAAAAAGAGTTTATCAATTTCACAGGTGATCCTCAGCTGAGCACAGGACAATTTTCTGAGGTTACCATTTCCACTTCAATTTTTCATCACACAAACTCTCGTGACCCGTCAGGAGAATTAAATCGGTCGTCCGACCTTAGCGCTGATGCCACATTGCGACAGACATTGCTTTTGCGTGCCTCGAACGACCTGCGAAGTTCAAAGACAGAAAGACTCTTTGCCTTTGCCATCTGGGTGGGGTCATTATAACGTGGATGTCTGCCAGAAAACAACATGAAAGTCGGACTTACCCGCTGACTTAGAATTTCTTAGGCTATCGGTCCTAAAGGTTACACTGATCAAGCGGCGGTGAATGCAAATACTTTCAGATTTGTCCCTGGTGTTGGGATTCTGCTCAGCAGAGTTAAGTCTTTGCAAAGCCAAGGTGTTATCAGACTGCTGTTGATACCAGAGAAGTGGGTTCTGGCAGCAGTGGCGTCGCCAGACCTTCCAGGCTTAATTACTTCACACATTTCGATGCTACATGTGGGGTGTGAGGTGCAGGAGCGTGTCTAGCGAGCATGTCCAAAGCTCGCTAATTCCCCTTAATTGCTAGTGGTCGAGTGTAACTCGCTGTGAGTTTTTCAGCGTGTGCAGCAGTGCAGCAGCGGAGCCAGAGAGTGATGATGACTCATCACATAAAGGGCTCAGTCATTGCCTGACCTCCAGCGAGGCCTGACCTGCAGGATCACACACACACACACACGCACACACGCATACGCACACACGCGCGTGCAACTATAACACCGACTCCAGTGCTGCTGCCTGAAGATGAACGGCCGTCCAAACACTCCACAAAGTGCACCGCGAGATAATTAGGAAATAATGCACTGATGCTGAAAAGAAAGACAGAGGGAACTTTTGGGAATCACTTGTAATTACCAGCTCTTGTCTGTTTACACGACACATTCATTGCTTCTGTAATGACTCCGTACTGTACACAGCCCAGCCATGACACACAAGGGAGGAGTGGTTTAGAGTGGGGCAAAACACTTTGTTGATGTCTGTGAGTGTAACTTTAATATTTAATTTAAACATTCTCTCTGCCGGGGAGTCAAACCCAATTTCATTTTGGGCCGTATCAAAAATCTGAGCATCCTTGTGCCAGAATGTATTGATAAAACCCATTAAACTGTTTTAATAAACGTAATAACTGTAATAAATGGCTGCTCCTCCAGCATTTTATGATTGTTTTTGAGTTTTTTGGTAGTCAAAATCACATATTTTGTGGTGCTAAGTTAGAAATGTTTGTAAGGAAGTTGTATCATGTTTGCTCCAATG
Source organism: Poeciliopsis turrubarensis (assembly GCA_010277015.1). Taxonomy (NCBI): domain Eukaryota; kingdom Metazoa; phylum Chordata; class Actinopteri; order Cyprinodontiformes; family Poeciliidae; genus Poeciliopsis; species Poeciliopsis turrubarensis. The sequence continues at coordinate 306,165 of VMRN01000163.1, read as the reverse complement.
CATTACTTTAAATGTGACTTTTTCTTATTACTCGCCGTAATTGTGACCCGACATCAAGTAAGGCGAAGGCAGCAGTCGGCCAAGCCCAATTTTGAGAAAAAAAAATTGCATTAAAATCGGAAAAAGTTTGGAGATTTGTTGATTTTGTGTGAATGTTGCAGAAAATGTGGAGGGATTTCATTGATGCCGTTCGGAGCTCATACAAAGCTGCGGCGGACAGATGTGCTCCAATCCTTTCAGAGATTTAAAATAATATTGAAGAAGATCCAGGTTTTTCTGCTGCACCTCTAGATCCAATATATTTCTCAAAGGTAGTTTTAAATCTGGCTTTACCCCCACATTTAAAAACCCTTGACAGTTTGATCATGCTTTAGTGAACTTTCCATTTCATCTCTAATTACACAATTCAGTTCACTGGATGTCCAACACACACACATAACCCAACAAAAGTCATAATTAACCATCAATTTGTTTCACGTATTTCAATTTCAGAACAAACACAACCCAGCTACACGTCTTCCATTCGCAACCCACATATCATGTTTATGGATTCAAACTTGTGCACCTGGCATAAGGTCTGTATTTTATAAAAGGAGAGAAGCAAATAAACATGAAGACCATTATGAGGGCGAATATGCCCTGCTGTGCGTCTCAGCTCAGCTTGGAGTTGGCCTAATTACAAAGGCAGCGGTTCTAAAACCCCCGTCAAGCCCCCTCAGCTTTCATAATGTATTCATGATGGGGTAATTCATTTTTCTTCACGGGAGCTTCTACCCATCCGACACTGAATTCAACCAGCATTTTTCTTCTTCCCCAAACAGGTGCCTAATGAAACGTTCGGCAACCAAAACTGGACTCGCGTGTTAGTATTATTCTAAGGGCCGAGAAGACGACGAACGGCGCTTTGCAACAGTATTTCGTAGTTCGTCATATCTCAGTCGTTGATGTGAATTATGAGAAAGTAAGGAATTTGAGCAGCTTTTTTTTTTTTTTTTTTTTTTTCCCTCAAATAATGCTAAGTAAAATCCACTGCAGATATAGTCTTCAAGAAATTACCTCATTATTAGACTCTGCTTATTTCAGCATAAATCCATCTGAGGTTTGTTACAGGACATACGTGAACAAAAAGTATCGCTAAGAAAAAAACCTTGGTGGTGAGCGATAAAGATGTGGAGAAGTATAAAGCGGGATTAGCTAGTAAAACAACAGCTCAGGCTCTAACCATGCGATGGACAACTGATCAATCAGTCGAACTTGGTGAACAGGGTATGAAGCTCCAAAACCTTTAAACTGTGGATTTACTGAAAAAAAAAACTGCCAAAGGATCAACTAGATGATAACTTGGTGTAAATACTGTCCGACACATAGGTTGTTGGCCAAAACTAATAATGATTCTTACTTCCACAATCTTTGACAAAATGGAAAAACTGAAGGGGATCCATGTCATAACCTCAACATGGTCGGCGATCCTGAAGTTCACAGGAAAAGATCCAGTTTGAAAATCGTCAGTCCGCATAAATACGTTTTTTCTAAGTTGCATCATGATGGTTGAAAATGAATGAATGCTGATATTCAGACCGCATGCCCTTAACACCCCCCACCCCACCCCACCCCACCCCGCATCGCTCCTCTCAGGGATCTCATTGATTTCTCCGAAACATGGCTGAGAATTACAATCGTGCTCCGGAAAGAAATCGCTCAGAAACTTGTCAAGACGGGTGAAAAATCGTCCGCCTGCCAGCGCTGAGCTCAGTCCACCGGGGAACCGGAGGCGGCACACAAAAGGCCGCCGCTATTAAACTCCAACCCAAGGAGAAAATGTAGATTGTGTCCGACTACACGGAATGTGTCACCGGTTACCTTGGACAACCGATGTTGGCTGTTTGGTTGTGATAACAGAAATTGCCCTCAAGTCACTCACCACGGCATTTGAAAGCACTACTGAGGATGTTGCATTAATGAGCCTGAGTGAAACATGTTATTTGGTGACATTGCTTTCAAGCAGAATGGTCGGTATATATTAATAAAAATGCATAAAGTATCCTCCTATGAAGCGCCAGCATGAAAACACTCTTTTAGCCATTCGGCCCTCCAAAGGCCGATTAAATAAAGCCTTTTTGTGAATAAGCTGCCCTGTCACATTGCCCTTGCTGCTCAGTAATACCACAATCACCATGGATATTTCAGTTATTGTAAATTCTATTATCACCGCAAGACGTCCGATTACCTCCCAGGCCTATTGTGCCATGTCAAGCTACTAGTATACAGTTTACAGCACAGGATGCAAGGGATCCAATTACTCTGCAGTAATCTGATGTAATCAAATAAAAATAACCATCACGAAAAAGGCAAAGGCAGTCCGACGGGGGGAAAGGGGGCTGGAGTTGAGGAACGTCTTCCTTTCCCGTTCGACTTGTTGAAAAATCATAATGGATGATTGCCTTCATCTGCTCGCTGCGTAGAATAATAATAATAATAATAATAATAATAATAATAACGATAATCTAATAATAAAAATATTAGACGTGTTTGTGCAATACATCAAACGTGGGGGAAGTTGTAGGCTTTGGAGTCAGCCGAGCCAGCGGAGACGGGGCTGGCTGAGCACAGTGATCGATTAGGGATTTTTAAACACTCCTCCTGGTGAGCTCTGCTGCGGCCAAAAGAGCAGCTGGGGTTTTTTTCCCCCCCTCCTTCTGCGAGAGGGGGTGGGAGGAGGGCCACAGATGGCACGGACCCTGCAGGTCAAGCGCTATTCGGGGATGCAAAGCGGGAGTGAATGAGTGCGTAAATTAATCCTGGCCCCTTGGACTGCGTCGCAATTCAGTGCGTGGCGCTTCGCAGTAATAAAAGCCTCCACGTTAAATCCATATTATGTATGACACATAAGCTATTAAAGAAGAATTCGCAGAACTACAACCGCCCCGTCAGCCGTGGAGGAGCGTTATTGCTTCTTATTGATTCAAAATGCACATATCACTTCACGCAACGCTCAGAAAATAATAATGTTTACCTCTGAGATGACTAAATCGCGGCGGAGAGAGACGCTTCCTTTCAGGCTCCACGCCAGACCGCGTCGACGGGGAAACGAAAGGGGGCTGACGTAAACAGGATCTGAGGAGAGAAACTGACGTTTGTTGGTTTGTTTCTTTTCTTTTCTCTTCTTTTCTTTTCTGACAGGTGGAGCGCATTAAACATCAAGAACCAAAACAGGCATAATTGAAACCGTTTGTATCGAGCAGAGTTAAACCAAATTCAAATGAAAGTGGAGAAAAGGGGCAATCAAACCTGCAGTAGAACTCTGTGAACGGGAAAAACATAGATCAAGAAGTTCTCCCCAGAAAAGTGTCGGAAAACGGTGTGAGAAATTCACATTCATTCACTGAAGGGAAGAGAAGCATCTTCAGGCCACTATCAATGTTCCTTATCTTGCCATGCATTTTGGCTTATCTAAAAACCTGTTGGTCCAAGATATGAACAAATGCAGCATGTATTCTGAAAATCAGAAACCTGTTATACCTTATTAGTATGTATTGTGTGTGGTGGATCCCCATTTCATTTAATGCATTTGTGTCGGGATGATGGAGGGCAAAAGGTCGGAGTTCTTTCCCGTTGCATATCTGATTGCGTTTGCTGATTACATGATAGATAGATAATCCAAAGTAAATAGCACTCCAAAATCTCCTTCCTACTCATTTAGCACTTTAGCATCAAAGTGAAATCACCAGGTAGTCCAAATTTTAGGATATGTAGAAAAAGTTCTACACAGTTGGACTCTATTTAGTCATTAGCAGTCATCACTCAACCTCTGATGGCAATAGGTTGCAATCATAGAAAAGGGAATACTTTTACACAATGTAATTTTCAGGTTTTTTTATTTGTAATCTTTTTTTTTTTGGGATCAGGTATAATTTTCTTTCTACTTTCCACTTTAAATCTTTCACATTGAATTCCAATATTTCTGTTTGTGGTCATAATGTGACAAAATATGGAAATATTCAAGGGGCACGAATGCTTTTGTAAGGCACTTATAGTTATAGATTCCACCGATTTTAAAGTGGACTCAAGCACAACATCATGCAACATAATGCATTTGCAGACTGCCTGCAAAAGCATTGCAGATTTTCTCACCTCTGCATGCTGAATGCTTGAAGTGCCGCCAATTTTCTGACCAACTCAATTAACGATTGTTTTGAACGCTCACAAACTGTGAAGAGAGCAATAAAACGTGTGTGTTGTTTAATGTTCAGGGATCCATGTGTGCAGGAGCCAGTAAACAAAAGCAATATGGCGACATCAAATAAAAAGCTAATGGCAACCACCCTGACACAATGAATGTCAATAAACGTTCATACAATAAAACACTAACAAATGGCGAGGGGAAAACCAATGTTTTTGATATTGGCTATAAAGGCAAGTGCCTAGGGCATCAGTAGAGTGGAGGATACATGAGCACCAGATAAACAAAAAAATATTATTCATGTGGCAGTTGTGCCCTAAGCCATGTTTCTATTACTTTTGTTGCATGTGGAGAGAAACAAACCACCACTGATACAAACAAACACCACAGGAAACCAGACAATGCCATAAACTACATACATTTTTCACATATATCCCAATGTAAGGTTTCACTCATGTTTAATTGCAGATAAAATGCTAAAATACAAGAGAAACATTGAGCGGCTGCTGAAACGTCAACACAGCGCCCCTGTGTCAAATCCTTGACCATATTTGAAAATAATCCATGTTTTATATGATGCCTTCAAATTTTTTCATCGGGGCCTGCCATGGCAATGCCTGGAAGGCACCTATTATTCTGCGCCTCAAAATAACTGCAGCTTCCTTTCAGCGTTAATGCGGCTCGTACCGCTGCGTGCCCCCTCACGATATATACTTCAAAATGTGCGGCTCGATCCCGTGACGGGTGCTATTACTTTTGTTGGCAAAAGGAATAGAAACCTGATGCTCCTAAACAGACAATAACTCTGGGCTGTCAAAATAAGAGCATCTTATCTTATGCTTTTTGAACAATAACAATATTTGTTGTTAATCTGTTGCTAAGAGATGAGCACGTTTTCTGGTAACCAAGGGTCACGAAGTAAACATCAGATTTTTACCTTCGCAAAATTTACCAACTCTAAATTTGTTGTGTCGAAGCAGGTAAGCAGTATTTCAAAAGAGCTCATGTTTTATTAGCAGTGGTGTTACTTGTTATTAATTTGGTGTCAATAACAAGTAACACCAAATTTACAGTTCGTCGCAGTTCGTCATCACAAAGTATACATACATTTTTCCTTTTGTGTTGAATGTCTGTTTTATAATATATTTACCATCAATGACCAAAAAGAAAAAAAAAAATTTTTCTTATCTGCCAAATTCACCATCTGCAGAATTCTTACCATCAGATAATAGTATTTATCTGAGCTGAGGAAATCGAATGGTCTTTGAACAACAACATTTGTTTTTAATCTGTTGCTAAGAGATGTTTCCAGGTAACCAAGGGCCACGAAGTAAACATCTGATTTTTACCTTTGCAAAATTTAGCAACTGGAAATCTGTTGTGTCTACGCAGATAAACAGCATTTTAAAAGAGCTCATGTTTTATAAACAATAGATCATCTGATTTTTACTTTAGTAAAAAGTTAAAATCAGAACTGCATTAACGTTAGTACAAACACTAGCAGGCAGTGCGTTTCCCCCAGTCCTTTTTAGCTTTATTTTATTTATTTTTTCTTTATTAACCATGTTTGGCACACTGAATGGACGACATGCTGGTTATAGCCCACATGCCAAAGGCAGCATTTAGGCTAACATTAGCATTTAGGCTCATTTTAACTTGTACACACATTTTAAGATGCTGAATGGAGTAAGTCCATGTAACTCAACACGCTTGTGATTCTCCACATTCTATGTGCACACTTTGGCAGGCCCCGTTTAAATTTCTTCAGAAGTCTTCTAGTTTTTGACATGTGATTCCATTTTTATTTTGTCAGAATTGTAACTGACACATCTAAATATTGGCGGGCGCATATCAGAGCTGAATCCAGGATCATTCAATCGCTGTCACATCCGTTTCCTCGAGTAAACTTAGCAGGACATGAAACCTAATGCATTAGCTTTGTAAAATTCTCGCTTAATCATTTGTTTTCACAAATACTTTAATTTATCTCACTGAAGGAAGATTGAGGAAAAACAAATATCCCTTTGTTTATTAGTAGTCCTCATTTGATGATGGTAATTCTGTTATGAAATATTACAAATGTCTAGAAAGAGAACATCTTAGCGTAAGTAAGTACCTGGATGAAGCTGAACACAACAGTATGTTGGGTCATGGTAATCTGGCTTTAAGCCAAAGCACCTTTCCGACACCTGGAACAATCGGGGCAGAGTATCGTGAGGACCAGGGTTGTGAAGCCACCCAGGCATTTTCCACAGCTGAATAGTTGCCACGGGAGATTAAGAAATTTCTCAAACACGTATGAAAGTGTCAATTTTATATGATACTCCCCCTTTAAACCTTCCACAAAAACCTGGAAAAATGTTGTGTTTGGTTTGAGACAATACATTTTCTTCTTTTGGGAAACTGACAATTTTGCCTCGACACAAAACCAGCAAATCATTCCAACATGGGATCCTTCAGCTTTGAGGAGAACAAAGTTTCTTTGACAGGTAATCCAAAGTGCAAACAGAGGACGACAAGGTCTGACTGAAGCTCTTGGTGACGTGTTTGCATTCACTGATCATATTGATTCACTGTCATGGCGGCCCTACATATGTTTCAGAGCGAAGACGCCAAGAGTGTCATGGTTTCATTTATTGACTGTCCTAGATCATATTTCAGAATGAACACTGAATATTTAAAATATGCATGAGGTACCACTGTGAAGGGGATTTTACGGCATGTTACACGGTATTTTGGTAAATGTTATGCTGAGAGAAAAAATTGTCTCCGGGAGCCACTAATGGCACTTTAAGTGTAGCGTACTGTATTCTAAAATAGGCAAAATACATTTTCAAAATCTATCCCAGCCAGCATTGGTGTGTGTAGGAATAAATGCGTTTTTTTTTTTTTTTAACGGTACTGTTCTGTACTGACAGCCTTACATTACAAAAAAAACACATTTAACTGAATCTTTTCCTTGCATGATTGTTAGTGTGTTTGGAAAAAAAAAAATAGCTTGTAAAGTTTTAAATGGAAGATTTGTCGAGTGACCACAATGGTTTTTGAACTTTAAATTAAAGCTGCAGTATGTAAGCTTAACAGAAAATGTATATTTTTATTATATACAAACATATTTGTTAAAAGTGACACCGTGTCATGACACAAATAATCTCAGATAATTGCCATCTGAAGAAATGCACCACATCCAACAAAAACAACCAATCAGAGCCAGGGGGAGGATCTTAGTGCTGCCAATCAAGTGTGTGTACTCTTGCTCAACGTGGAATAGCGGATAAACAAATTAACGTTTTTCCACCATTGTTTGTGGCTATGCTAATTAGCGTTAGCATTTACAACAGGCTCTGCTATCAGGAGGGGGGGCTTCAGTAGCACCACACGGAGAATGATTGACAGCGCTCAGACCCTCTCCAGGCTTTCACTGGTTATTTCCAACTAGCACTGGGAGAAGGTAGAGGAGCTAGATTTTTTTTTTTTTTTTCCAGATTACCTGTCTTACACCAGACTGTCACAGTAAAGTGACAGTTTCAACAAATATGTGAAAAAATATATATTTTGTATAAAAGTTCCATACTGCGACTCTAAGCAGCAGAGTTTTTGGTGTCATTTGACAGCCTCTTGTTGTTTTGAAAGTGGAGTGAGTGTGGGTAGAGTGTGTTAAATAAAGCTGTGAAGACGACTGGCACAACTTATCCTGCAACTGAGCTCTTCACTCTGGGAGGTATTGATTAACTGTTCCTTTAAGGTTAGTTAGATAAAGACGATCTCTACTACAGGATGGATATGCAGCAGAGGTGTCAACCCAGGACAGGTGCAGAAATGTTATGAGTTCAGATGTTAAACTGAATCTATCCATAATAGTAAGCTTTGGTCCTATGGGCCACAATCAGTACCAAAGCACCTGAACTTTCTGTCAAGAGTTTTTCCCAAAGCAGCGTTCAGACACCGGGAAAAGACTTGTCCCGTCTGTGCCGAGTCATTGTCTTAAAACGCATACCATTTTAGATTTGCTCATATTTCTGAGGGGAAATAGAGAAATAATTTAAACCGGTTGACCAAACAGTCTAATGGAACAGCAATGATTGTTTTAAGGCTCTTTAAAAAAGGTTAATGCAAAAATAATTGAGGCAAATTAATGCCTGTTAACTAGCTAGGCGGTTCCAAGGAAAAGGTTACTCGCGTTAAGGGAAAACGCAAAATTAAAAGGATCATTTCAATAAAATCAGTCGTTATCGCATCAATCCTGAAGACGGGTAAACATGAATGATTCTGGTTGGATTTCTGAGCATTCTGCTTTTCAATTATTTTATTTTAATAACTTATTTTATTTCAATGGACACAGCTTGGTTTGCTTCTTCCGGGCTCCTGTTCAAAGACTGGTGTGATTTATAGCAGAAAACATGTAAGCGTTCCATGTTTACATGGCGATCTGTGTTAATTACCACAAATGACACTCCTGAGTACCTGTGGTGTAGCAGCAGTCAGATCGTACACACATCACTGTGTGTTCTGGTGAAGTCTTAAGAGCCCAATAGTAGGAAATGGCTATTTTCCAACAAATGTATGTTATGGAACACAAATGAAATATGTAGGCATAAATGTTTACAGATAATCTTCTCTAAATAAAGAGTGACTTTTATTTATTTATTTTTTTTAATTCATTTTGCTTCTATGTCACTTTTACATGCATTATAACCTGACTGACAGTTTGTCAAAACAATTAGACAGCATCAAAAACGTTTTGGTTTGGTTTGTTTATTCCTTCTGTGTCACATTTGGATTTATTTATTCTTTCGCTCAAAAACTGCTTCAGTTGCATTTACTTAAAGGAAGCGTAAACAGAGCAAAAGATGTAAAAGTCCAACTTGCAAAAACTTAAACAGACTATTTTGAGATTTACTGGTCTAACTACGAGGGCAGGGAAACATTTTACTTTCCTGCTCCACTGTGTTAAGTACTTTACCAAGATGGCCATACACTTTTTCAATTCCAATCCTAATATTTCCTCAGTTAATATGTATTAATTTACCATTCCTACAGTGCTTTGTCTTTAAGCCATTACCACCTAATTGATAGCACTTCCTTCATTTCACATACAAGCAATTTTAAAAGACTAAAGACTTATTTTGGAGATATTTATGCTCAACTTTTTGGTGTGAAACGTAGCTCCCAGAAACCCCCCACAGTGTTCTGCCTAATTCATTCTATTGCCTTCCAGCTAATTGTCTGGTAACAGTGGAGCTGCTGCGGAGGCTCACATTCTAACCGTGATGGTAATTGCTGTGTAGCGTACGAATAACTAATCTCAGCTCATGCAAAAAAAACAAAAAAAAAACAAAAAAAAAAAACAAAACAGTATCAATTAAATACATTTGTAAATTACACAGAGCTTCAAAATGTCTCGGTTTTGGCTTGACTTCAGCGTCGCCGAATAACCAACTGGTAATTAATGTAAGCGTAAACATGTTGTATTTTACATTAATTAGCACTTGGGTTACTCATTTGTAAACAGAAGCAAGTTATTACCACTGTAGTAGCAGAGGGGCGGGGGGGGTTAATGTCGGGAGAGGTCCGCAGACACTTTTTCAGATTAAATTTCTTCCGCCGCTTTTGTTTTGCAGTAGTTTGCGTTCTTTGCGTGTATAAACATGTCAGATTTATCTAAAGCTTGTAAATGCAGGAGCCATGTGATTTAAGCACGTACACGTAACGTTGCTGTTCCTCAGGCTCTGCGTTGTGTTTTCTTTACTGCTAGTTGTCGGAAGGAAACTCGAGGCAGGAACTGGACACACACGGCGGTTGAGGTCGTGGTTCAGACAGTGAAGACTGACCGTTGTTCTGCCTGCGCACAATAACAGATGCCAAGCACGGCGTTCTTCAACGGACAACCCAGAGTACAAATCTAACATTTTGGTGGCGTCCGCTGACAGTAATGTTTGAAAGTAACACTCTAAGGTAATACCTATTCGTATTTAAATTTAGTTTGTGTGCTATACTTTTGATTTAACTCAAACAATGTGAATAACTGTCATGGTCTGAGTTTGTCTTCGGTCATCTTCGTTAATTTAGTCCTGTGTTGTTCCTCGTTCTCCGTTATCGTTCAGACCTGTTTCCTGTCGCTTGATTATCTCCAAGTGTGTATTTAAGTTCACCTGTGCATCCTACGTTGGTTGGTTCGTCTTGTTGTTGTAATGGTATACCACTTAAGATTGTGTTTCATTTTTTAAACCAGCACTAGAGCTGAACGAAGCAAAAAGCCTCCTGGTTTCTCCTTTCATCTTAGTCTTTGGTATGACTTCAAACTTGATACGTTTAAGGCAATCGGTTCCATAGATTCTGCTAAGCTGGGTTAACTTGATGTAGCGAAGTTAAGATAATTTACTTGCTATTTCTAAGTCGAAACAGCTTCACTTAACTTAGTTAAATTAACTTCACACAATGAAGTTCATGCAGCAGGTCTTCACTGAACAAGATTGTCAAGTACAAAAGACTCAAGGATTATAGTTATACTATACATTTTTCAAGGCAATTGGTTTTCCAACCTTTTTTTTTTTTTCGGTAAGCTCAACTTGTTAGATTTTAGAGTGTGCTTGTATCATTTGCATAAAAAAAAACGTTTTCAGTCCAAATCCACATAATCCCTACAATTGTTTGTATATTAGCATATGTAGTTGGTGTACTTAAGTATGTTCTGCATGAACGCCTCCAAGATGGAAAGAAGAAATAAATACGCCACTCAATGAATCTCACCATATGTTACTGCTCCCCTCCCTGACACTGAGACGCTACATTCCTCTTAGCTTCAGCTACGGCTTCAACACTCTGCGGTTTTATAAGTGAGAACCGTACATGAAGCTACTGAGAGACTTTCCAGGGGTGAAGGTTTTCCAGCAGCCTCTAACAGGTGGTATTCCAGAGTTGCTCTACAGTAAAAATCTACGCTTCTTTTTAAAACAAAGTCAGGATGAGTCTATGGGCACAACAAAACATGCTAATTACACTTTCTACATTAAAATCGTTCTTAGAGAGTGAAATTTAATCTGCTCAGTTCTGCCTCGTTTGCGCTCCTTTCAGCTGTTATAAAACTGTCACTTTTATGCTAATAACAGTGGCAGCTGGCTGCGCCCCCTGACCCCGACTCAAAGTTCACACTTGCACTTTACACACATGAGGACGGGTACAAACTGATGCGCAATTGTGCAATGATGCATCTCTGACGCCGAGTCGGGCCCAGGGGGCCTCCTCTGAAACCCACAAGAATGCAGGAAGTGGTTTCTGGACGGTAAGTCGACAACAAAACATTAGTCTTTTCCAGCTGCCATTGTACAGTTCACAGAACCAACTGGTCAAATGTGCTTGTCTTCCAACTTTGGAGTGGGTTGTGCTTGGGTTGCTAAATGAGGGGCAGTGGCCATTGTGACGCCATAATTTTGTACGTTTTTTTAAATGTCTTGTTTTCTACACACCAAAAAGCTTGCTAAATTATTGCCAGAAAATGGCTGAATGTTATTTGTTGTTGCTGTTTTAGCAGTTGGACTGTTTCTACCAGCAGCAGAGATGATGACAAACATCTCTGGCTCTAAGATTTCTGAAGAAATTTAAACGGCGCCTGCCAAAGTGTGCATATGGCATGTGGAGAGTCACAAGCATGTTGAGTAACATGGACTTACTCCATTCAGTATGTTAAAATGTGTGTACAAGTTAAAATGAGCCTAAATGCTAATGTTAGCCTAAATGCTGCCTTTGGCATGTGGGGTATAACCAGCATGTCGTCCATTCAGTGTGCCAAACATAGTTAATAAAAAAATAAAAATAAAATAAAAAAGCTAAAAAGGGCTGGGGGAAAGACACTGCCTGCTAATGTTTGTACTAATGTTAAAGTAGTTCTGATTTTAACTTTTTGTTAAAGTAAAAATCTGGTGTTTACTTCGTGGCCCTTGGTTACCGGAAAACGCGCTCATCTCTTAGCAACAGATTAACAACAAGTCACACCACTGCTAATAAAACATGAGCTCTTTTGAAATACTGCTTACCTGCTTCGACACAACAAAATTAGAGTAAATTTTGCGAAGGTAAAAATCTGGTGTTTACTTCGTGACCCTTGGTTACCAGAAAAGGCGCTCATCGCTTAGCAACAGATTAACAACAAATATTGTTATTGTTCAAAAAAACATTAGGTTTCCTCAGCTCAGATAAATGCTATTATCTGAGAGTAAGAATTCTGCAGATGGTGAATTTGGCAGAAAAGAGAAAATGTTTGTGTGTTTATTTTTTTGTTGTTGTTTTTTTTCTTTTTGGTCATTGAGGGTAAATATATTACAAAACAGACATTCAACACTAAAGTAAAAATCTGATGCATACTGCGTGATAACAAACTGCCACGAACAGTAAATTCGGTGTTACTTGTTATTACCACCAAATTAATAACCAGTAACACCACTGCTACTCACGAGCCGCACATTTTGAAGTACATATTGCGAGGGGCCACGCAGCGGTACGAGCCGCATTAACGCTGAAAGGAAGCTGCAGTTATTCTGAGGCGCAGAATAATAGGTGCCTTCCATGTATTGCTATGGCAGGCCCCAATGAAATGTACACAAGAAGACTTCGTTTACTAATTAGGCTGCTATTTCCCTCCTACTTTCACAACGTCTGCTTTGTGACACTCCATTTCTTAAAATCACAAGAAAGTACCCTGAAGTTATACTAAAAAATAGGAAAACCTACTTCGTAATTCATTCTACTGCTGCAGAATTGCTTTTTCGGTATGAAAAAAAAAAGACTCTTCAGGTACATTATTAAAGTTAAGCACAGCAGTTTCAGGATTTACTAAAGATTTGTGTTTTATAAAGCAAATGACAGTTTTCAGTAGAGCAAAAAATTAATGTTGCATCTAAATGTGTTGAATGATTTTGAAGAAATTTCCATTAAATGGCTCTTTAATGAATCCAATCAATCTGTGCAGTTAAAGTGAAAAGGCCTCGTTATGAAGCAGCAACGCTCTGCTTGATCTGTCGTTATAGGTAGCCTTTAACTCCGTCTACCGTAACTAGGCAGACGGAGTTGTATGCCCTTCAGCAGGAGTAAATGTAATGACTCTCAAAGTTTTAAAGAAAACATGAAGACATCCTGGTTGAATCCAGATACATGCAGTGACTGCACAGTGTAATAAACTGCATTGCTTATTGATGTTATTCAGCTGTAATATCTGTAATCCGTTCTTTTCCGACCTTTAAGTTATTTACAATGACTTGCCTAAAAACTTGCATGGTTACAGATTTTAGGTTCTGCATTTAACTAAATGATTTACCTTTTATCAAATGCCAGTTTGTGGTGACTTTAAACTGAAATCCTCCCAAAAGTCACATTTCAAGTTGCTCAGGTCATCGATTGAATTTCTTTTCAAGTAAATTAGTGATGCTGCGTTACACCACGAAGTTGAGGTTACAGTGTGCTTAATGAAGGATTTATAAGTTACATGCTTCCTCTAAGACCTTGAATGTACCACAGGAAGAAAACAACAAAATGAGCAGGAAGGAGGTGAGGATGAGGAGGGAAACATGACACATCTCCTCAAACAGGTTCCGTGTTTATTTCCAACCGTGGCTCGTAAGCTGAGGGAATTCAGGACACTTTAACGCTCATCGGTAACCAGAAGAGATCCTGACATGAATGATTTACGGTCCGATCTCAGGGAGGCTACTGTGATGTTATTCCTTTGGACAAGGAAAACCATCTTTCGTGCTCCCAGTCTTCTTAAAGAGCGGGAACGACTGAAAATTTCACGAGGAGTTTACATGACAGACCTCAGTTGGTCTAAACGCGGAGACTATAAGCACACGGTTTTGAAATCACCACATGGTGTCTGGATTCTAAGAAGTCTTGTGGTTTGATGAAGATACCGTCCGTGAACTAAGTCAGATTCTGAAAATTACCATAACTTCAAATCCCCTTATAAGACACTCGGTCCCAGGGTTTATCTGCATTGTTTATGGGTACTGCTGGAGCTCGTACCCATAAGCTTTTTATCCATTGAACATAATTCCTCCAACATAGGCAAGGACTTTTCAATCGCCGATCTTTCCACTTGCTTTCCACCAGGCTTTCAAACAAAAGGCGAGAAAGCTTTAACGGGCATTGTGCAAGAAGCACAGTAATTAGTGAAGAGACTTTGGCATTTTCCACGAAACACTTCCAAGTCAAACATTCTTGAGAAGAATGTGTCCAGTTTAGTTTGGCAAAAGTAACAGGGAATATGTGAAAAAACCAAGTTTTTTTTAAAACTCATTCTACGTAATATGTCGTCTCTAGTTAAGGATCTGCAAAAGTTCAGTCTCCCTGTCACAACACTCTTCAAGCACCTATGTTGTCATGAGGTCAGCTGGCGTCAAAAGTGCTTGTCTTTTGCTTCATCTGGACAAGCCCAGGAGCATTATAATGCCTGGACACATTATATCACTTGACATCTTGAACCTATTATGGTTCACAAAGCTCATCCTCTCAAAACACTTCCTACATGAACCTAGAGGTAACCTAGGTTCAACCAGGTAAATTTTTCTTCCCTGGTTGAAGCAACTTCAAGAAAGAGAAATTTTATATTATGACCAGCAACATGGACAAATCCCATGTTGCTGTTATTTTTTTTAGGGATATATTTATATAAATGGTGTTTTTATAAGCTTATAATCAAGCACAATCAGCTTGTAATTGTATAATTTTCCCACCAAAATCTACATTATGTGGATGGGAGACCACTAAAGCAGTTTTTCTTTTTCTTTTTTCTTTTTTTTTTGGAATACGTATGTTAATTACCACAAATGACACTCTTGAATAGCTGTAGTTTAGCAGCAGTAATACTGTACACACGTCACTGTGTTACGGTGAAGTTAGGAAATGGCTACTTTTAACCAAGCCAGTGCAGCTGAGTTGATTTTATTTATTTATTTTTATTTTTCTTAAGAACCTTCTCAAAACACCTTCTTGTTGAATCGATATGTTCCTGCAAGAAACATGCAGCAGGCTATTTCCGATTTATACTGCTTTATTTTATTTTTGGTTCCTAAATATTGCTCTGGGAGGACGGTTATTAGTGTCGCACAAAGCAAGGTTCTGTTTAGGCTTCTGCATCGTCATCGTGTTTGATTTTTCTAAATAATCAATAATCAGATGCAAAAATGTTTCGGAGGAACTTTTTTGGGTTTCTCACACTATTGCATAATTAAAAATTCCCCGGGTCAAATTG
>VMRN01000163.1:267103-284792 GCA_010277015.1 Poeciliopsis turrubarensis | reverse complement strand
TATATATATATATATATATATATATATATATATATATATATATATATGTATATATATAAGGGAAAACTGTTCCCTTTCAGTTTTCACAGAAGTTAGCTGAAAGGGAACAGAAAGTAGTTGTCTAAGTTTAGTTATTTTAAAGAATTAATCAAATTATTTTAGAAAAATGCAATCCGTTTAAATGCCTGGCCTCTTGATGTTGCTTTGTTTTTCTAGGATTTTGCAGGATTTCTTTTTGCTTGTTCACAGCTCAGGCTACAGAGAACAAACAACTGTTTATGAGAACAACTGGGTGAAGGTCGAACGGCGCTGGATGGGTCGTCTCCTGCAGGATTCATTATGGGGTCAGCATGTTTGGGTTTTGTGGGATGTGCAGTGAAGGACAAATAAAGGTTGCCCCAACACTGAGCAGCACATCTGCGCTTTAATCAAGACAACCTTTAGCTTGGATGTGTGGGTGTTGAAGTTAAAACTTCACCCAGTATCTAGTGTTTGTTATGAGGAAACTCATCGCTTTCAATGAGAGCTAAAAACTGGTCTAGCTTCTCTATTAAAGCTGCCACAACTTACTAGCAGAAAACAGCCACCGGATCAGCAAATATCTCATATGCCCTTATTTGGATGCATCCCTTGTCCTACATCCAAATTAAATACAAGTGGACGTCTGAGAAAGACAGTAGAAAAAGTATTCCAAGGCAACATCACAGCATAGCGGTTTCCTCACGCTGTCAGATTAAGGATTGCTGGATGATATGGCCAAAGTCTGTCCTGCCAAACAATCCACAACAGATTTTCCTCAGCCAATATGTATGTCATGTCTGTCCTTCACCATTGGGCCTATTTGAACTGGTGTAGGAATCATATGCACTGGAACACGAACATGGAGAGGAACACAATGTCCCAAAATTTCTCCAAATGCTGACAAAGGCACGTGGGTAATAAAACCAGAGTGTGGAGAAGACGGAGAGAATGCTGTACTGATTGCTTCACCAATGAGGTAAAAGCTTTTGGTGGCGTTAGTGTGATGGTGTGGAATGGAACCTGTCTCAATTGAATAGCAATGATTGTCCTAGTAAGTCACAATCCGAGTGCAAAGATATTGAAATAAGATTCAATGCCAAGTAAAATATCTGCAAAGTCTGAACTCAATCCAGGATTGCACCGCTCATCCTCATTCACTCAGGGAGTGAATTTTATCGGAGAATAAAACCTCCCGAGTGTGGAAATGGAGTGACTGGACTGCTGGTCAAAAAGAATGGGACGCTGTCCCTCCCTTACCCTTACTTTAAATTTACTTCTACGTCCCAGTGAGTTTATTGTTGCAACATTAAGTCACGATCAGTTTCTCTCGTCGGTGACTCACACACTGTCCAAACGTGGGTCTGGAAATGTTTCAACCTTCCGGTTTTTCCCCCCTGCACTGCAACAGATTCCCCGCTTCCCTCAGATTCACGCAGACCTACTGTGGCCATTCACACGCTGCGACGAGCAACTAAACGAAAAGGAAAAGAGAAACGTGACACTCTATTCTGCAGAGGGAGATTTAATGGAATCTCAGCAGATCTCAGGTCTCTTTGATGCATCTTACGGGGCTCAGAGCCGCGAAAGACGGGAGGAAGAGCGCCTTAAAAAATGAATGAACTTGAAAATGAGAAGGTTAACATGATTTATGCTGAAACAAAGTGTGCGCGGGTGTGGAGGGGGGACTTGAGGGGGGCTGGAGGCTCATTGTAACAATGGGAAGCTGCCACAGAATTCATTTGTTCGGCGTGACATTCAGCGCAATGGAACGCTATTCATCTTCATCGCTCATCACCTGTCCTCGGGTCTATGAATGACAGGGAAGCCGCCGCCGCTTGTGCGCCTGTATAATTCCCACTGCCAAATTACGGCCTCACATACATATGGCGGCATTCTGTCTGATAGAATCGCTGGAAGGCCGTCGGTCGAAAGCGACGGGAGAGAGATGTCACGGCGTCGGCTGTGGAGCCGTGCGCCGTGCCGAGTCGGTGCTTCAGAAGAGGGTTATTTTATTTCCTTTCTGCAGGGAAAGGAAATGAAATAAACAAACCACAGAGGCAGGTCGCATGTCCGCACAGCGAACAACGACTTTAGAGTTTAAAGATGTAAAGAAGAAAAGGAGTTCTCTCCCTTTTCAGGAAAAACCAAAGTGCTGAACAGGCATGTGTTTCAGCGCACGCTGACGCAGGACTTTGAAGAAATGTAGACGCGTCTGCTTCACATTCACAAACATCAACGTGTTTGACTTGGATTTGATGTGATGCAAAACAAACGAGAGCATGACTGAGAAAGCGTGGTTTATTTCCCTCATAAATACTCACCGTCAAACACACACAAGTCACTATAGGCACGTGTGTAATGTTGCTTCTTATGTGCAGACATCTTTCTGTTTGATTAACAGGATTTTCTCTACATGTAATTGATTGTGAAGCGCCGCCATGGCAACAGCCACCACGCCTGCAGTTTGCTGAAAATATGATAAAACAATGTAAAGCACGTGAAATGTGTATTTTGAGCACTTATTCTAACCCTATTCAGAGTGGAGGTAGTGTTAGATGCTGATGTCCTTTATTGTGACGCAATTCCCTCAAGTTCTGGGGAACATAGGAACGACACGTTGTGGCAGCCCGATTACTCATCATTCAATAAATATTAAACGTACATTACCGTCACCAACACGCCCCCATTTCCTTTTGGAAGATACATCCTCTGGCAACATGGCCGCCAAGCTCAGTCGTTTCCGGTTTGCCAGGAAACGCGGCAGAGTAGAGAGAGAGAGAGAGAGAGAGAGAGAGAGAGAGAGAGAGAGAGAGAGAGAGAGAGAGAGAGAGAGAGAGAGAGAGAGAGAGAGAGAGAGAGAGAGAGAGAGAGAGAGAGAGAGAGAGAGAGAGAGAAACCTTTTTGGACCAAGTGTGGCTCCAAACGCTGTGAGCGAATAAACAAATAAAAAAAAAAAACACACAGTACAGTAATTATTTTCAGTGGTGTAAAAGTGGATAAAGTAACCACAACTTTTACTTATTCAAGAATAGAAATACTTTAAAAGGATAAAAAAAAAATAAACAAATAAAACAGATTTATTTGAAAGTCTTTCTATGCTGAGCTGAGAAAAGTGGGCCGTCTGGATCAGCAGAACCAGCCACACAGCAGCAGCTGCATCTCTGAGAGTCACTTCTCGAGAGATTATTTTCGGTCGTCACATTTTGCTAAGATTACGAGAGCAGAGCTTTGATTTTGATTGCACGGCGTGGCTGAATTAAATAAACGTATTTATTCGCCTTTTAAACATTCGGTTTGAAATGATCATAATTGAAACCATTTTGTTGCTCCACAACAAAGCGCCAACGGATTCTAGACATTTCAAAATAAGTTGTCTAATACGGAAAGTGCGGTGACAAAGCAGTTCATCAAAACTTTTTGGGGCTTTTCTGCCACACAATGCCTCTAATATCATGTTAGTCTCCTTCACTAACGTAGCTCGGATTGTCACAACTCCGATTTGGATGTCAGTGTCTTCACGTCGGAGTCATTTTAAATGCATCTTAAGCCAGTTAAAATAGGCTGCTTTTGTCCAAGGGGCACACTAGCAGCCTCTGTGTCGGTCAGCCGCCGTCAGAGCGCCGGTGCTGAATTGGCCCGGGTTGAAAGACGCGGGCGCGCGCGCGCGCCCACGCATTCGCCGCGGTTGGCTGCATTGACAAGCCTCCCCTTTGTTGACATCTGCACTAAAACCTCCCTTTCTTGTTTATTATGAACAAAGTGGCTTTTGATTGTGACGGTTTGAAAAGGAACAGAGGGCCCAAACGAAACAGCCGAACCAGTGAGATCGCTGCCGTTATTAAAAGGAGCGTCGCGCGCGCGCGCGCGAGAGAGAGAGAGAGAGAAAACAGGGACAGGCGCTGTTTGATGAATTATTTGCGTTATTTGATTTATCTGCTGAATTATGCAGAACGCTGTTTTCTGCGGCATCAGCGCTGACGCTCTCAGGATCGCTTTAAAAGTCTGGGAGACGGGAGGAGAGCTTTGGAAGTTTTCAAAAGCTCCTCTTGGTAACAGTTAAGCCGACTTCCGTCTTGCTATGAAGTCATGTCATCACCTCACATCTCCTCAGATTTCAGCTAAGAGCTTGTTTTCCCTGCACTCAATGCGTCTTCCCGAGTTTTGCGTCTCCACACCGACGGCGGAGTCGAGCGGCTCCGCGTGGCGCCCGGTCACCTCTGCAACACAAGAACGGCGGCGTTAAGCTGCGGGCCGTGCGGCGAATGCGCGATGTAATGCTTTTTGACTCATTAGATTAAAGATAAGAGGGTGAGAACATGGGTTCCTGTTTTTTTTTTTTTTTTTTTTTTTTTTCGCCGCCGTTAGTTCTGTGACGGTGAATTAAGATGATCGCGCATCCAGGGGTGAAGTTGAGTTCACGCACAGCTGGCTTATATGCTGCACATTCGTAGAGTACTCAGAGCGCTTCCCTTTTCAGCAGTTTTGTTGCGTTTGAGCCTTATTCTAAAGTGGATTTAGCGTAATTGCTACCTCGAAACTTCACATACAACACTGTATAATGAGAATGTGGTTTATTTCTTTCCCCCCCCCCCCCCTGCACGATGTGCAGTGTCTGGTTTCTTTTGAAGACGACACCTGGCATTCATGCCCAAAGGTTCAGTCTATGTTTCGTTAAGACTTTTCGATTCAGTTCTCATGGCAAATGCATTTTTGCACCTTATTTATTGGGGAGGCTTCTGTCTGTGTTCTCCATCTTAGGGCGTTTTCACCACTGACAGTCCAGTAGACTTGGTTCGATTGCAACATTTCGGTCCCAAAATGTTGCAAGAATCCGTGGGGCTGCACCCAGAGCCACAGAAGAAAATGACGGGGAAACCTGAGACGACATGAGCGTCACTTCCTTCTTTGAAAAATGTGAACAAAGGACTTGCACACCTACTCCAGACTCATCATTCTCATCAACATTTGACATCCGGTATCCCATCGAAGGCCCCTTTAAATCTGCAAGGCCGACCACGACAAAGAGCCCAGCCTGCACATTTCCGAGCCTCTGAGAGCTCACGGGTCATCGTTTTTTCCCCTCTCCGTCGTACATGCGGTGGTGTTGCTCGCAGGGTCGCTTAACGGGTGGATACCCAGAGCGTGTTCAGTACATTTCAGTCCCCCGGGCCTTGCTACTCCTAAGTTCTGTCGCGCTGTATGTGTTAGCTTCAGTAGTTTGCACATATGCAACTGAGACTGGTTGGCATAATATCCTGAAAGCCTGCATGCAAACTCGCATTCTCTCCTCCTAAGAAATGGCCAAATGCGTCCATTTATGCACAGTTAAAATCATATGCGTGGCTTTGATTGACTTGTGTTTTAGGACGGCTGCCTTTTAGGGAAAAAAAATATCTATATATATATATAATAATAAATTTTTTTTTTGTCGTTATGCATCAGCGAAGGTCAGCAAGTGATGTACGGCCGACCTCGGTTGGAAGGCACTGGGATGTGTGTGCTATTAAAGCAGATTTATTTGACCTCTGCGCCTCGCATGACGCGTCATTTGTAGACTTAACAAAGCAGCCACTTGATCTTTGGCGTGGCGGCACATCTTTACATTTTGAATTGATCTTTTATTTAACATTTGTCCTGCATATGTCTTTGCAAAAGTATCTCAGTGTGTTTTATTAATGCAGGGTGATTTATTAGAATTAAGACCGAAGAGGAAGTGAAATGATGCGACAGTTTTACAATTGAGTCGGCTGATTCCACTTCGGCATCCCTGACAAATCAATTGCAGCCAAATTCCTACAACTGTGGGTCATTAACAGAGGAGGTCATTTGTAAGAAAAAAAAAATTCTTGGAAATTTTCTAGAGAAACAACCTGAAAATTTCTTATTGTGAAAAGTCTGAAATTTGTCAGAAATAGCTCTGAAATTTTTACATCAATCTCCTTGTATGTGGAAATTTTGCAGCAACATTTCCAAAAGGCCTGAAGGTCTGAGAGCAGCAGGAGGAGGAATCCAAAAGGACAGACACTATTCTTAAGTTCTTTGTAACTATTGTTTAAAAATCAGGCATCCGTGACACGTTTGGTTGACTTATCACAAAGAATGTCAGCGGCCCCGCTGACCGTAAAATTGCAAAAATTGGAATTACGAAAATAAAATCACTTAATGGAAACAGCAATTTTTTTAAAAAAATCCTGTTTTTTGATAAAACGTTTTTGCACTAGGATGAGGTCAGTTTTTTTCGGCCGCATCGAAGTGTGTAAATTTCACAAAAGTGCATTGGAAATGCTTTTTCCCCATCACGTGTGTCATGGCTACCACTCGGATTGGACTACTTGCTGAACAGATGAGGATGAAGACCACAGGAAATAGTTTGTGGCGAGCGTTGCGGTATGTTTTTAAACGATGTGATTTTTATCTAGTTTGCCACTTAGTTTGCTGCATTGTGTTTTTCCAAAATTAGCGGAAAATCAACAAAGGTTTGCACAGATTGGCAACAGAAAAGCAGCTACATAAAGGGCAATTAAATGGCAAAAGGTTCAAAAATGGCGAGGGGCCGCTTACGGATCCCAAGAAGATTTGCTAAGTCAAAGACGGGGCTTTTGAGGCGACATGTTTTTATCGATATCGCCTTAAAGAACATCCCTCCCTACTTTAATCCTTGATGGCTGTCACAGAACAGCAAGATCAGGAATAGGTCTCGCAGCAGAAATCACTTGAGTTTGTTTAAGTGTTGACGTTATTTTTAATCGGTACGGATTAGATGTACTGTTTAAGTGGCCTCGTTTAACTTCTTGAACTGAAATTTTGACTCATTATTCAAATCTGGTACATATGGAGAACACGTGGGCAGCGAGGTCAAGCGGTTTGACTCCACTCTAATCGCAAAGGGGGCTTGAACAGTCGGGTTTTATTCATTTCTCACTTCACGCTGATGGCATGCAACGCGGCCGTGCCCGGTCGCCGTCTTGACTTTGCGCCCGTTTGACACCGTGTCGCTCTGTCGAGTTAAACTTTGTCCCGCACCCAAAGGGAGTCGGCATGAGGGGAGGAGGTGGCTTCAGCTGTGGTATTCTGTACCGGGCCAATTGGCGGCAGATACCGGCGCGAACCCAAGACACAGCGGCCCGGGAGCCGTTTCTCTCCAGCAGTCGCTGAAGATTTCTGCAAATTTAATTCCCCCGAAAAAGAAAAAAGAGAAAAAAAAAAGGCCCAGAGGTCTCTGTAGTCCAGAGAGCTTTAAGGCTTCTGGATCCGCCCCCCCAAAAAAAAAAAAAAGTTTCATGGATTTCCTGAAGGGAATTACTCTCAGTGGAACTGACAAGTAATCACCTTTATGAGCTTTCGCTCCATTTGCATGTGGAATAATGAAGTGTAACTGGTGGCTGGAGGTCAAATGTAGACTGTCACTGCGTTGTCAGGTTGAATCGAGCTTCAACTTTTTGTTCACTTACTGTGTCTTGAGAAGGGTTTGTGACAGTATCGTGTTCATCATTGAGGCTTTCTCTCAGCCAGTGGCATTTCCAAGTTGTTTTATTTTATTTATTTATTTTTTTATTCCTCTGGATAGATTGTTTTCGTCTACGGCCAACAGCCTGAATTGATCTACTTTTTTTTTTTTGTATTACTGACTCATTTTAGACACTCGATCAATCAATCTATGAAAAAACCAGCAGGACAACAGGCCGGGCAACTCTGACAGCCTTTGGCCTCAGTGACTCTGTTGACATCAAGCAACCTGTCTGACTGCAAAAATCATTTTAATATTCAGTGCTCTGCCCTTTTAACCCTTTTTTGTTTTTTGTTTTTTTTACATTTTGTCTCATTACGTCCTCAAACTTTTGCGTATTTCATAGGATTTTTTTTTGTGGCAGACAAACGCAAAGTAGCAAACAACTATGAAGTGGGAGAGCAAAAACACACCTCACTTCTCAGATTACTTCTGCTTTCGTTGCATTTCAAACAATTGAATTGTGACATCAAAAGTTAAAACTCAAGATGGAAAAACACTCTTCAAACTTTTAAATGAAAAAAAATCTATCCAGGCCAACTTGGGCCTATGTAAAAAAAAAAAAATTGTAAATGCCGTCCTCCCACAACTTTGCCGGTTGACCAGACTTCAAGTAGTAGAGCAGCCCCATACCATCATACTACCATCATGTTTGACTGATGGGATATTCTTCTCAAACAGTTAAGTCTTACAGCAGATATAATGTGATTCCTTTGACAAACCACAGAATATTTTCGATCTTTCTTTCAGACCTTTGAGGGTTTTTTTCGTCAGTACTAGTTAAAGACGAGGAACTCTCTCATACCTGGTTTCCATTTTTGCCCGGCCTCTTTCTTATTGTCGAATGACGACCATTGTGAATTGATCGTCACTGGTTCTGCCAAGTCTCATGCCACTGCCTGTATAGACCCCATGCTCAGCACCCGGACCAATGTCATTATTTAACGATAAACAGAAATAACGGGATATGCTGCTATCATAAACATCATTGCTGTTTTCTGGCACAGTTGTTCAGGAAACATTTGGTTGCAGGGGGGTCCTTTGGAGGAAAACCACAAATTTCACAATTGTTTCATCTCTGGTTGCAAGTGAATCGCTGGCATCCAGTGATACGTCTTCCTTCTCTGACAAAAAATAAAAATAAAAATGTCTATACTGTTCATCCTGCACAAAATCAACCAGACTCCCAAGAGATCTTTTGTTCAAAACACTGAATAAAGAATCACAAACCAGGCTGTACACCGTATGTTATGTGAACGCGTCTGAAGAGACTGCGCGTTGTTTTAGCCGTACTCTGGACGCTCGTAACTGTTTGATAAAACGTCTCTTTTATTTTAGATGCACACATTTTATGGGGAATCTCCTACCGACTTTGTATCTATGTGTTTGCCTGTGGAATGACAGGCGTCAGTATCGCCCTCCTGTGCTCCATTAGTGACGCTGAATGCATTTGTGACTGAGTGACCCAGAGAGGCAAGAAACACACAAAAAAATAAGCTGTTTTTGCAGTTATACCGACAGCCTGCAGCAGCGAATGAGGCCGAGGGATTGCTTTGCATCTGTTTCAGTGCTGTTTAGCATGTTAACACGATCCTCAAGTGTCTTTGATTTCTTTCCTGTTTCGAGAGTCACGCTGACATCCTTTCGGCGCTGTAGAAAGCGCAAGAAACATAAATAATATGTTTTCTATATGCTTGTACTTTTTTTAAGGAAAAATTTATTTTTAATCAATATCTAAAATAGATGCTACATGCTGGACGATTAGAAAAGGAGAGGAAGGAAATACAACCATATTACTTTACAATGTTTAGCTTGCTCTTTGTGAGAATGAGAGGTTTGGTCTTCCATGACTGAAATGACGAAACCTCTTTTTTTTTTCACGACGTAACCTCCAAGCTCAAAGCGTTCCTAACTGTTAAATAAAGATAAATAGTCATTTTTAGGAACCACTTTTTGCTTTCACTTTCGCCTAAACACAAGAGGTTTTGGACCCACGTCACAAAATCCAGCAAATAGCGTGAGCGGCAGGTGCTCCGTTCGTGCCGTTAAAATTTTCGTTTGTGCAGGTTTGGTTTTCGAGATATTTAAAATGATTTTTTTCTTAGGTCATCCAGAGTTTACCAGAGCTCACCATCTCCCCATCGAGCTCCAAAACAAACCAACAAACACAGTCTGTGTCTATCAACTATCTATCCCTTACGAGAAATTACATCATTTTCTTTCGGACGGCAACTGACCACACCAAAACTGAGGACTGAGTTGTGCAAAAGCGACATCGAGGACAAAGATTTCATTGCATTTAGGGATTTGGAGAGACACGGATGGTTTGGTAAACTTGTTGGCATGTTATTTATGCTACAGTTGTCTGAATAACTCTTAATATGTTATGTTAACATACGAGGCACGTTCTCAGTTCGTGCCTCGTATGTTAACATAGCATACGAGGCATGTTGCTAACATACCGTATGTATGTTAGCATACATACGGTATGCTAACGTATGTAACGTTAGCATACCGTACAATCATTCAGCCTCTATTTTTATTGCCTTTCAAGATGACATGTCTGTTCTTGGTGTTGGATTTTATCCAATAAATTTCCCTCAAAAATACGACTTATGCTCCGGTGCGACTTATATATATATATGTATTTTTCTTCTTCGTTATGCATTTTTTGGCAGGAGCGACTCGTAGTCCGGAAAATCTTTCTGCATTCCGACGACGGCCGTCGAAGTTTGCGACTTCTGTCGTGAGAAGACGGGGCAACACTTTTCCACCTGGCGCTCTACATATAATATTGATAGCAGAGGACGCCGAGCGTAAGTTGAGAGAAATCCAATAAAGTTGAGACTCAAATGACCTATGAATGAGGAAAACCTCCCGAGGAAAAACACGCAGCCTCCCAGACGTGCCAGCAGGCATGTCGTCCAGGACACTAAAAGGTCTGAAAGTGGCTCTGTGTTGGATGCTACTTCTTAGTTTGACCCAGTTTTAAAATAATCTTGAGAGGTCCTCTCTCAGCTGCTGCCATTGAGGGGGGAGGCAGTAAGATGTAAATTGATTGCTCTTCTATTTTTCATACCATCGACTGCTGGGACGCGTCCACCTTGAGAATGATTCGGCAGGTTTTTGTATCTTTCGCTCAAATCCCACAATGGAAACAAGTCCACAAACAAAGAGAGAAATCAATGGATTTCTTTGGCAGCTTTCAGAGACTTGCTTAGCATCACAACGCACTTGCCCGAGGTGAACATCCCAGAGTGTATTATGGTGTTGCTCCATTGCCCTGTTCGCATCCGCAAGCTGTTCTAAACCCATTTGAAGTGAAGCACACAGGGTTTTAACAACTATCAGCACAAGTGTGAATAGCCTCCTAGGGCACTCTCGCTCCATTTTCCTGTTGAAATGGTTTCTCTCCTCAGTTGAGCATCTATCTATTCCAGCAAGAAAGCGTTAGGATGAGTGTTTATGTTAAAAAAAGAAGAAGAAGAAGAAGGAAAAAAAAAAGGTGTTTCATTCAGCTTCGCAGATCGAGCGGCAGTTTAAAGTCAATAGTTTTGGGGGGGGGGGGGGGCGTTTTTTCCCCCCGTTTGATCAAATGTCACAAACCCAACTGTAACAGTGAAGTTACTTATCTAAAATCACGTTTTACTTGACAAAAACTTAATGTGAGGGAGACTAAATAATTTGGACCGGAAGATTCGGCTACATATAAAAGATGTGAAATGAATGAGACCAAAACCAAGAACCAAACTAGCGAACCTGGCATATCACGCTAGCAGTAAAACATACATAGAATCATGCTTAGCATTAGCTATGTTTGCTAACTATTTCTTTTATGTCGATTTGGTGTCCATTTTTTCCGTGAATTTCTATCTCCTAACGCCAGAATTTCTTTTAACCCTCTAACTGCTGGTCATGACGGGTAATTCGCCATAAATAATTAATCACCATTAAACTAATTAGTCTTTTCCTGTTTATAGGAGTTTGCTTTTTTTTGTTGTTGTTTTTATTAAAGTCTTATTTCAATGTGGGTTACACAGTTTTTTTTTCCACAACCGTTCATCATTGCTGATTTTGTCGACGAGTTAAAAATTACATCGCCGTAGACGTGAGGGCATCCCTCGCTATTTCCTTTTATTATTTCATCCCTTCACTGACAGTGACTACGAACCACCGTTGTCACCCCGGGTGGAGCCGAGATTCAAACCTCCTCCCCCCCGTGTGATTGAGGAGCCTCATAAACCGCACATGCATCCCCGCGGTCTTTCAAAAGAAGAAGAAGAAGAGAAAAAAAGCCCCTCCTTCTCTTTGAAGAATGGTGAGAGGGATGTAATTCACTTTACAATATCAAATAATCGCCGCTTGTGATTCTTGTCTCGCGGCTAACTTGTCGGGCGTGAGTTCATGTCTTTTAAGAGCGGAGGTGAGCTGTTGGAAAGACAGTTCACCAGCTGCGTCCTGAAGGTGATGGGGCCTAAAGCGAAGCCGCACCTCGAGGTCATTGAGCAATAATAAGTGTTATCAAGTGAGAGCCAGAAGACAGGTAACGCTGGTGGAATTTATGAGAGGCCTTGCAGGATGACCCCAAGAATGACCTGCCATCCTTTACTGGTGACAGCGCTAGAGCGCAAAAAAAAAAGAAAAAAAAAAAAGAAAGACTAATACGGCTGGATTGTGATTAAATAGTCCCCCGGTTGTTGAAGGCGCTGGCACCAACAAGAGATTCCCTTTTTCCTCCAACAGGATGCACGCACGTCTGATCTGATACTCCCTTTGTCTGATCTGCTTATTTCTTTTGTGAACTAAAGTGGCGCATCAACAGTTTTAGCGGCAGTCCTGGGATTTGCCACGAACAAATAAAACGTAGCTGTGCCTCCGGCTGCTGAACAGGTACCCTGCTTGTTTCTGACAGGGTTAACTGCTAGAGGTAAAACATTCATTCAGACGGTTTGCATAAAATGTTTCCGCTCAAAGTGTGAGTCGGAAAAGAAATGTCTGTCTGCAAAACGTTCAACATTTGTGCTGCCAAATAAGTTTTATGACTGAATCATGTTTTGGGTTTGGATCCAGTTGTATGTTTTAATAGCTCTAAAACAGTAAAATTGCTAAATAGACTTAATATTCCATACAATGGGATTTTAAGGTGCTTTCACACCGGTGGACTCGACTTAATCGGGGACAAATGTTGCAACTTTTGTTACATGTTCAGCTGCTGTGTTTCGTTTTCACACTCCAGTGTGTCAAACAAACCAAAATGACTGAAAAAAAAAAACCCCGCTCCGCTCTCTCTCTCTCTCTCTCTTGCCTGTGGTGGCGCTAAACAACATACAAACTTTTTAAGAAGACATTGAGCTCAACTTCCTCCTCCAAGAAAAAGTGCACAGTGGACCACTTCCTGCTTTTGGAGCGCTCTCTAATCTGGTCCACTTGGTATTCTCATTTTTACTGCATAATTTAGTCTATATGTTTTATTTTGTATTGTGCGTACACCATCTCGTTGAAGTTTATGTTGTGTTTCAGTTCGACGGTACGTTAGATATAAAGTGGAGCAGTAAGGACACATCTCAAGATTACAGCTTTGCACCGTCTGCTAAACTAGGTCTTTATTGCCGTTAAGAAGAGGTGGAAGTGACGCTCGTATTTATTCAAACCAGTCAAGAGTTTACTTTAATCGAACCAAGACTGAGGATTTCAGGCGGCGTCAGATTGCGATTGCGCTTTCACACCTCCCCAAGCAAATGTAACACTGGTACTGTCAAACCACTCAAACAGTTCTGGCCACTCATTCTCAAGGTGTGCATTACATTTTCTTTAGCAATCTGTGAAACCATCGTCGTTCCACTTGAAGTTGACATGTCCTCCTGCTGGCCATTTCAAAGACAGAAACCGGCCAAAATCTGACTGTTATATTTTGTCAGGCTTTTTCACTGGCACATTGAACGGATTATCCAACGACGGGGCTACGGCACACAAACGTAATAATGCAACATTACAACCAAATGAGACTCATTAGCGCACTTGACCCACATGTCTGTGGAGTCGAAGGCTGAGATAGGCCAGAGAATACAAATGACATATAGTTTTATAATTACCTCATCTCCTCAAGTGATGTTCCAAAACCCTGCAGTCATAGGTTAATTAAAGCATCTGCCTAATATGTTGAAATTTTAAATAATTGACAACCACTAAGGATTTATGGGTTCTTTTTTTCTTTCTTTTTTTTTTTTTTTTTTTTTACAGTACTCTCCTTTAGGCGTTTTGATAACTTGAACATACGAGTCCCAGATCAAATAACGAAACCAAACTGAAATCGTCACAGCGATTCACGATAAGCCACAATTATTTCCCTAGGGACGCATCTGCGTGACCTCTTCCTAAAACTACCACGCATATCAGTCGCACTTCCATGATAAGGGGGACAAAACGTTGTCGATAATGTCGAAAACCCGAAATTTGGGAATTGCGTTGTTTACATTAGATGAGAAGCGCAATTAAGCGGAGAAGCTAGCTAGCCCTCTTTTCAGTGCCGAGGAGCTGAACGAGCTCATCGTCCAGCTATAGCGTTGTCATGGAAACATGACGCGTTTGAGCGCCTCTCTCCAGAAAACCGTGAAAGTTTCGATTTAAAACTTAACGCTGCGATGTGTCAAGAATTTCAAAAGAATAACTTTGAAGCATGTAGAATGACGGAGCTTGAACTCCGCCAACAGCTTGACGGAGTTCAAGCTGTTGGCAAAATGTTTATTTACACTGGTGTGAAACCAGGCAGCATGACGCATTTTGAGAATCACCTCTGCAGCAAGGGTTACGGTTCTTACATTTATTTACATTACATTTATTTTTATCTTTTTTAAAGGTGGCTTAAAGGTGGCTCATCGCTGCTGTTTAACGGCAGCATGGAGAGTCGTCCCAATTATTGTTTTGGGAGGGCGGGGGGGGACGCAGCCGTGGCTCTACAGCGTCAGCGTCTTTGTTGAAACATATTTTGCATATTTCAAGATTTCCCAGTGCATCTACTTTAAACTGGAACGGCGACCTGGTTCTGTCAAATGTTCCAGCGTTTTGGCTGTAAGTCTGCGTGAGGTAAGAATCAAAAGAAAAAAGAGAAGGAAAAAAAAAAGGCTTCCCGATTTTGACGTTGATTTCAGTGCAGAGCAATGCATGGGATGCAAAAAAAAAAAAAAAAAAAAAGTACTATCACCAAAAGACTCCAGCCAGGTGCGTGCCATCTCCTCTGTTCTTCAACGCCAGACCAAACATCGAATTATTAAAACTAAATTTTGCCACCTGATATTAACACTAGTTTTCTTTTTTGTTTGTTTGTTTTTTTTTGTTTGTTTTTTTTGTTTGTTTTTTACATCAAAAGGGCTCATTAGTTTGTGTGAGTCAGCTTTTCTCCTCTCTCAAGCTAAGGCGCGTTGCAATCGGCCTCCAGGCATCAGCTTTCCCTCGTATTTCCTCCCCTCTCCCCCACTGCATTTGTTTGTCTCTGACACAATCTATCATTATAGTTGGAAAGCGTTTGCCTGGACGGGGAACATTAATTTCCCTCCTCCCGACCGCAATCTGCTACGCGTATTTGCGGAGGCCGCCAGCGTCCACACACACGTGCGCACAATGCCGATAACACCGGCCGCGGTCTTCGGCGGACGCGCGCCGACGCTCCACCTCATTTGGGCGGAATATCAATGGCGGCGGCTCGCCTTTTTAATTGGGGGCTGAAGCAATAAGCAGTCAGCAAAGTTTCTAAAACGCATTTGACAGTCACTATTCATTATCAAACCGACGCTCGCAGCACCACTTAGCTCCTTCTCAGCTGACGGACCAAACACTGGAACATTTTTCATTGTGTGACAAATAATAGAGGGATGCTGTCACGACTGTTTAGGATATCCATTATCTGTTCGCCTCAAGATGATGCACAACACAAATGAGTCACGGAGCTGGTGGAGTGAGCTCATTTGACTTTGATGTTGCCTCGAACCAGGCAACTTCTATCGAATCAAAGCCTCGTCGTTTTCCTCGTGTTCGGTGTTTTGTAGCTCGGCACAAAACGGCTGTTTTTGGCCAAATCTAATAAGAGCCGCTCTGAGGGGAATGCTGCGTTGCGCAACGCGCAATAATTAAACGGGAATCTCCATATTCATGCTTGGGAGCGGCCTAATGAGCGGGATTAGACGTCTCACACCCGGTGGCCCGTATTCTCATCCGCAATGATTAACAGCTGCCGTGCAGAACCGGAGACCCGAGTGACACTTGACTTGCAGATGAGATACTCGACTGGGTTTGTTCTCTTATCTCGCCGGAGAGGTAACACGAACGTGATCCGACTCCGGGGTGTGGAGTAACACGGTGGTCTTCGTTTCCAGCTCAAACAAAGTGCCAAGCTATGGATTGGTTAGATGTTGGAGCAGCAGGCTGCCTTAAATTTTAATGAAGCGCGAGTCGAAGGAGGATTGCCTGTGTCGGAGCCCGGCTCTAAATTCAGGAGGAGAGGTGCAAGGCATCCTGGGGGATGCGATCATCATGCACTCATGACAAGGTTTTATCCAAGTACCTTGCCTAACGATTGGCAGGCTCTAATCTTTGCACAATTGCGAAGGCAAAAAAAAAAAAATCATGGTTTTCCGAATTGTATTTGTTTTTTGTAAAATATAGATTTTTTTGAGCTCTCCATCAGGTGACAATTTTATTCCAAGGGTTGAGCGATATGAACGTATTGCAATAACAGTAAAAGTGGCGATAATAACTATTTATTAACATCTTTGTGACTCCAGCAGTGGAGAAAAAGGGGCTAAAAATAGCGATCCCATCAACAGGAACATTTCTTAGGGGCTTTTTAAACATCATTACTTGGAATTTAACAATAAACCAGAATCTTAATTAGAAATGTATCGCAATAAATATGCGATAAACGTCCACATAGTAAGAATAACAATCCTATCGACAGGAAGATATTTAGAGCCTTTTAAACGTCAGTAATTGGAATTTATCGTGACGATAAATCAAAATCTTGGCATGAGAATTGTATCACGATAAACGATAAATGATAAATGATAAATGATGAAATGATGAAATGAATGCCTATCCCTAACAATAAAAGTGGAGAAAAATAGTAAAAATAAAAATCCTGCCAGTAGGGACATATTTGGGGCTTTTTAAACATCAATAATCGGAACTTATGGCGACGACGACGAATGATAAACGACGCGATAAATGCCCACCCTTAGCAGTAACAGCAGTTGTATTCAAAGGGCTCACAAATACTTTCTCTGTGAACACAGTATTTCCTGTACAGCATCTGCATGTGACATCCCCTCACCACCCCCACCTTGCATTCTGCAGGCTAAGCTGTAAGCTCTGCCAGCCTCTGCATCAACTCTAAAGCTGCCAGCCGCCGTGCCAAGCAGCCGCGCGGATCCGCTGATGCAGGAAACCGAGAAGGCAATCTGACTTCGAGAGGCGGCCAAGAGTGTGGCCTCTGCTAATTACTGCAAATAGCATCCGCTGAAATGTTACACAGGTAAACGGACACCGTGACGCAGACACGCCCTCTCTAATCCCCCCCCGCCAATCAAGGAGTAGTCGGCATAGCAGATCAATCTGCCGAACGCTGCGGTCCGAATCACATCAATCAAGTTGTATTTGGAGGCTTTTTGGAAAGGCCTCGCTGCTGCAGAGGGAAATGTTTCCCCATCCATATTCTTTTATTTTATTTTTTTTTTTTTTTTTTGAACTGTAAAAAGTCAACAGGATAATGATCATCCCCTTTCAATGAGGTGATCGCACAGCAGTGATTTCCTAATTTTGTTTGGAGTTGTTCCCCTCTGTTGTCATGCTGTCTCGGGGAATGCCTGTTACCATGGCGACGCGTTAACTGGAGCCGGGGTCGCCTGTCGTAACCCAGCCAGCACTCATGAGTGGGCCCCACTTGGGTTTGATGTGGGCTACATGGGTAATGAGTGGGCATGGGTTTTATCTGGGCGAACTGCATGGGACACATATGGTTAACCTAAAATGGGACCCATATGGGCTGGCCCATTTGGGCTAAATGCATGGGCCCTATTCAGCAACAATGTGGGCTAACTGGGAATGGGATAGAACTGGGCAACACTATGTGGGGCCCATGTGGTTTCAGTATCATGGGCCCAACATGGGAAG